>JAAMPD010000455.1:51193-77719 GCA_025266255.1 Trissolcus basalis | reverse complement strand
GTTAGTAAACTCATTTACCTTGTTCGTTTGTTCCAGTAGACGCAAACTTTGCAATTCAATATTCATGTTATATTACATTTCAATCACTCGCGTTTACATCAAGAAATTTAAGACTCGCATGTTGATCGAATTTTCATATCTTAATTTTCTGCACGGATCAAATTTTTTATCATCATTTTTTTAACAACATATATTATTTTCATATCATTGCGATTGTTGAAATATATTTTAAACTGAGATACGTTTTATGAAATTTGATAAAAATTTCAATTAATAAAAATAGTTAAAAATGAAATAATTTTTTAATATACAATTTCGATTTTTTTATTTTAATTACTACATAGGTGCATTTTGCCACTCAAAAGGCATCTTTAAGTCACTAAAAAACATTATTATTATTTTTAGAATCATCAGATCATATAAACTGGTGCATGAAATTTATACGCTTACACTTTACAGTTTTATAGTTTTCAATTAAGACGTTTTAGAATTTTAATTTAAGTTATCCGAGAGTATTTTGTAATAAACACTATATCTCAAGTAATTTTATAATTATGAAATTTGGAATGGTACATTTTTTCAAAATTTTACTAGCTATCATAGTTATGGCAATATTAATTATTAAGCGGATATCATTGTCACGCAATGTAATAACTATGATCTCCTTACGTATATGCATGGAAGCAGATGGCAATCAAAATTTCATCTGGTAATTCAATCTATATATAAATTCATTCATAAAGCAGGAACTCGCATTGCATATTATTTATGATGACAATTCCGATTGCTATAATGTAATAGTGCACCAATCCTGTACCAAACTTGTAATGCTAGGACTTATAATAGGATTATTAATTAGCTGATATTTTTCAGGCACCGGAAAAAATTAATATTCGCAAACTCTATGTAATTGACAAATTCTTTCAGAATAGAAAAATGAACTAACACCGTTGATTTATTGGAATCACTCCGAATCAATTTAAGATAAACTAAATTTGATCGAACAAAAAATAATAAGCAGGGTAGTCGATCCAGTGAAAAACATGTTTTCCTAGTCACTTGTTATCAAAGATAAAAGACGAACATTAACAGGCTTTTTTAGCCGTAGAAATCTGTGTAAGTGGCAAATACTCATTATGCAAATGAATTGGCGCATTTTTCTGAGCAAACATCTGAACCTCTACGATTCGTAAAAACCAAAACACAGCAGAATTCTTTTATTTCTATTTGATCGTTCCGAAAATGAGATTCAAAATTAGATTGAGCTGAAGTGTGAAGAAAATATAAAAAGCTTAAGAATTTCAATAGCTCGTGTAATTTCAGTGACTTGTACAATTAATTTTTTCACGCTTTTGACTGAAAATTTTACTGTACTTCTCTTTTGAGCTTTAGATTATCGCCTTTTTTTATGTTAAAAAGCTTCTACTCTTTCATCTTCAGCAAGATAATAATTCTGCATTCTCTTTAAAGAAAATTTGTTTGGTTTTACTGTAGCAATCATTATTTTGTAATTTTAATTTCGTGCAGTTAGCAACGCACATTTTTATTGTTGAAATTTAATCCAAAAGACATTAAAATATTAAATAATCGAAGAAAATTTTTTCGTATTGAAGAAATTTAGTGTATATCTGTAGTGATATATCAAGATGAAAAGAATTAATAATTGATTCAACCATCCGTGCTAGATTTTACTCAAAGAGGTTTCAGAGAGATCAATTTCTCGGTAATCTTTTCTAATGTTACTCGGGCCGATAGAATCTGATAATTTAAATAAATCCTCAACTTGGGCCAGTGATCTATTATAGGTACAGTTTTTTGTATATACATATAACCCAATTTCGTACTCCTGCCGCACACTTTTTGCGATGTGAACTATTTGTCAGGAAGTGAAACTAAACTGAACTAAACTTTTCAAACGGGATAACATTTTTACTCCCACGGTTTCAAACAAATTCGCGCTATTCGTTTCGTACACCTTGAATTTGTGGAAATTAAACAAAAAAGTCGAATTTCAAAGTTGTCGTTTTTGTTCTCTTTTGTCTAGCGTGCTCCACGCGACGATAAAATGTCAAACATTGATTGGGCTCAAAAACACTTGAGCCGCAACCCGAAAATTACCTAATCAATGCCCAATTGATATTCTATAACGATTCCGAGGGACCTATAGATAGACAGTGAATGAAGAGAGCCCATCAGTAATCTATATAATATCCCTGTCACATTATAGAATGTTATTAAGCATGCTCTAATACCTCTCTCGTTAATTTTATATTTTCAAATGAAATAGTTGTCCAATCAATTTGGCCCGTGCAAATTTTCTCGAACGTTTCGTTTTAATTAAACGCTTGAGTTCGACATTCCCATCCCAAGTTCAAAAAATCAAGAATACTGAAAATTGAAATGTACAAATAAAATTACTCGAATATAATAAAGAGCATATTATCTCACATTGCTACGACAAATAGTTAACACGTAGATAGTCTGACAATGCTTTTAGCATGTGCTTCCGGAATGCTTCAGGTAGTCTGTAATTTGATTTATGTTCCATTTAGTTGCAGCAAGGTAAACGAGAAATGACGGGAATTTATTTTGACTTTTTTTTTTTTCGTTGTTCTCAAACTCTTAAAAACTTTGTGTTTCATTTAAACCATATTTCCTTAATAGAATATCGATAAATGTTCTTAGTGAATAAAAAATAAATGTTGATTGAAATAAGATTTGAATCAGACGTTGCAACAAAAACCAAACAGTCTGATGGTTTCTTTTGGTCATATGAACTGTACCAAAACATGCTCATTTGTCAAATTCAAAATAGTTTATGACTTGTTTTTGAGCATTGCAAATCACATCGTCAATCTTTTTCGAAATGCAAACGTTCGTTGACTCGCAGAACGAAAAGCGAAGAGGTGCGAGATTTAATCCATCAAGCAAGACTCACGCGGTGATTAGGAGTGACGAAAACATTCGTTACACAACTGGTCCGATAGATTTAGGTCGTATTAAACAAACATGCGAAAAGTGATGAAAATGGTTGAAGAGTGTGTGTGGCTAAACAGCCGACCCCTCGATGGGCAAACAACTTATGATTAAGAAACAGAGCTTTTTATATCGATCTACGTTTTGTGATAAAAAAAGCCTGACGTACAGGAGTAATTCTATTGGTTGGCATGCTGTTTAACATAATTAAGGCACGCCATCACATTTCGATGTGACGAACCAAGTATCGATCAGAACTGAGCTCCAATTTTTTTGATTCCATACGTGTTTGATGCAGAAAACAATTGTCGAAGAGCCTGATTATTAGGGTCAATTGGGATAAGTGTTGCAGAAGAAAGAGCTTGAACTTTGCAGATGTGTAATTTCGTCATTCATGATGCCATTCTTGTATGAAAACCTGCATCAGTCTTCCCTCCATTTCTTTCACCTCCACCACATTTTTCACTCTGTTACACATTTTTATTATTCCCACCTCGTTTTTCATATTGTTGAAAACAAAATTTCTCATCTCATAAGGTTTAAATTTAACTGATTCTGAATATTGAAAAGCTGAAGACTCAAGAGCATGTCACAGCGAATTTGAATCATTTTTAAAAGTACCAGTGTAATCAATTTTTAATTTAAATGAAAGCCACGCGGGAAGTGTTCTATTAAAAAATTATAAATTCGAACACTTGTTTCATTATGCTATTCGTAATGACGTAAAAATCATCCAAATGTCTTGATGTAAGACCCTGGTACTGCAAAGATTTTTACTTTAAGATATCTCTTGCAGTGGTTAAGGCCATAGTAACATACACGCATAATATTTTGTTTTCATTTGAAAAAATATGAAGATCTCAATAAAATATAGTAAAAATAATTACTAATTTATTTTAAATTCGATTCGTTTCTGAACTTCACTTTTTCTTTAAACGTTTGTCTATTTAAAATGTCAGAGCATTCTTTGTGAACTCTAAAAATAAGAGAACTAGTTTGCTGTCAAAATATTGTTCATAAACACACAACATCCCTTGTCATTAAGTTATGTGCTTGATTTTTCATTATTTTATTAGGGTTATTAAAGGTTATGAGTGCAATAAAGGTGAAAAACTGAAGTATGTTTTTCAAATGTTCATGTCCCAAATGTCAATAAAATGAAATCCATGAATATATGAGTCAGATTTATCGAGAATTATTATACATAGCAAAATACGAAATACACATTTTTATCAACTAGCATTCAATTTAAATGTACTTTTTCAATGTTTTTAAACAACAAATTTAATCGAAATTCTGTCTATCAAATACTTTTGTAATCGAATTCTATGGTACTTTGTAAAAAAACAGTGCAATCAGTGCAAAGACGGGTTATCAGGATCGTTTTCAAAATTGACAGTATTTTAGTTGATGTTGCAAATAAAATGAGCTCAATTTTGTTAGCAGTGTTCCATCATCTATATAAAAAGACTGAACTTTTGAAATTTACACAAAATGAAAAGTGAAAAAACGTTTATTGAGACAATTTTATTGGAAAACGTTTTTATTATTAATTATTTGAGAGTCCTGTGAAGAAGTGAAAAGTGATTTTGTTTTTTGTAGATTGAATCGTACGCGAGCACACATTGTTTGAATCCATTAGTGGTGTCAGGTACAAGCGACGTGTCAACCCAAACTTGTTGGATTCCGGTTGTTGTTATGCTGCTATACAGAATGCTTGTTTGTTTGATCATATACCGATTTGAGTCGACGTCCAAATGCGATTTGAATTTTAGTTTCAAAGTTGCATGGTTGTGTGTATTTATCTGTGTACACATTATTAGGCGATAAACTCGTTGATGCGTTGAAAAACAATAATTGTTTATTAATTGCGCGGAGAATAATTGAATTCACAGAAATGATGTACAACTGACACCCATATTTTGGGATTCCAATTAATTACGCAGCTATATGAGATGGACACGATTAGCGACGGGGATCGATATTGAGCAACATCTTGTTGAAATCGCTCGTTCCTCTATCCCTGTGTCTCATAAATGCTAAATTATTGTCCCAAACATCAGAGGTTTTCCCAGTCAAACGTCTGATTCTCCTTTATTTTATTATGTCGCAAACCCGACATCAGTTTTTATCTTAAATGCTTCTGTGTGATTCTCATAATTTAACCTACTGATCTCTTATAATAACCGTAAAATAGAATACTTCTTTTCTGCATGCAAAAAATCGTTTTATTTGTTTGTCTTCTTTTATATTTTGAATAAAATAAAATTTGAAAAGTTGAATAAAAATTGAAAAATATTATAACGTTATCATTATATTTAATAATTTCATCAATTCAGTAATGAGAAAATGTTATATTTATGGTGAGACGAAAGAAATAATGTGTCATTTTTGTTTGCTTTTTTCAATTGAAAAAAATCACTTGGAGTTTTGCGTTGGTTTAAGAAAACGATAATATCAAGTTGTTCCTTTACTATATCTAATGTTATTTCGACGAGATACACCGACGTCGACTTAGAATACTATAAATGCGTCGACGTGCATATCTGAGGAAGACGCGTAAAAGGAAACGGGTGTTAACTCAAAGCTTCTTGATGGAAGCATCATGAAACCATCTGGACGCCAAAGAAATCTCGCAACTTAGAGCGCTGACATGACATCTCGTTTAAACATTTATATATGTAAGACTTGAAATTTGTTTAACCTTTTTATTTCAATCATTGATACATCTTTTATTTTAAATTAATTCAAGCAAATGTATTGCATTTAGAAATATCGTCGGTATGACTAAATGTAGATTTTACTACTTATTCATTTAAAAGTATTCAAAAACGAATTGTAATTTGATTACAAAACGTGTCAGAAAAAAATGCTAGTAAAAGTTTATTTATCTCTTTAATTCATTATTTTCAAATGAAAAAAATTGTTTTATTTTGAACAAAAATGCGAAACAACAGTTCACTTTGGTACACAGGAATTTTGTATGTAATCCCTTTTTTTGTTACGTCGTTTCTCTAAAGGGAGAATAATTTTTTATTGAAAGTTTGCATCAGTTTGTTTAATTCGGTATTTTTAAATTAAAAAAAAAAATTAATATATATTGTGAAATAATTATGAAATCAAAGTAGATTGAAATTTTTTACATACCTTGTTTTGTTTCATTTTATCATGTTCCAGAGCGATAAAAATTTTGCAGATATGCGATAATAATGATTACAAATTGTTAAACATATATCATGAAAGAATAAAAAAAACAACAACTTGGAGAGAGCATATGGCGAGTGACGTAACCACTGTTCGCTACCGCGTGATCACTATAAGGTCGTCTGAACATATTTTACATTTCATGTAAAATGATGAATTGTATAGAGCATAAAATATTGGGCACAATGTCATCTTAGCGTAAAAAATTATATTCAAAAGTTATACGTCAAAGTTGACAATAAAATTTTGGCTGATAAAAGAAGTCTGAGAACGGTTGATGGAACGAAATTGTTTACATAACACGACTTGATGGGAGGGGGGAGGGAGGGAGGAATTTCACGCTAAACTGGACGGTTTTGTTTGCATGGCAATGTAAATATATTGATGGATATAATTTGTATAATCGAAGTGTATCGCAACGGTGCAATATCGTTAATCAAGTTGCTGCCAAGTTTTAGGTTGATAATGGCAGGAAATAGTTGGTCGTGCAACGAGGTTGCAACCAATCACATTATGTATCGTAAGGTTAAAACACGAGCGATGAATGGAGACGAGAAAATGTGATCGATCGTTCGTTATAAGACACACGTCCAACACAAAAATAGCCCATCCTCAATTACTTTCGTTCATTTGCCGCTCAATTTTCGTTATCAATAAATTGACATCGACTGTGTTTTCAGTTGTCTTTTACCAATAATTATACTTGTCATCGTTTTTCAAAAAAATAAAAAGAACAAATATAGCTTTTCATAAACCACGAAATACGATTTTTTTCCTTTCCCTCTTGTGACGCACACAAATTTTTATGATGAATGATGATAAATAAAAACATTTTTGGGTATATGTATAAATTTCGAATTTATTACTATAGAATTCAAATTTTTTGTAAAGAAATCATTACTACAGTTTAGATCATAGTGATAAAGCATTATGAGAAATTGAATTGAAAAATGTTTAGGATTACGTAAATGTTTTAGTTGTATATGCAAATTTGTTTTCTTTTTTGGAAAATCGATTTCTACCCTTACTGACATGAATAATGCAATGTTATGAGACTCAATTCCAATATTTTACAATAAAATGACTGATTTTATGAGGTCGTATGAATCTCAAATGAGTAATAAAATAAGCGCGAGGGCAAGTTTAACTACGCGTAAAGGAAAGCTTTTTGAATGAAATGTTTGATGTCTGTCAAATTAATTGATATAAATTGTAAAAATCTAACGATTGTAAAACGGACAGTTTGGAGAATTTTAAAACAACACATGTAAAACCAGCATATTGTTTATTTTCTTTTATTCATAAAATTTAACAAATCATAGAATGATGTACAGATACACTGAGAAAAAATTCTATCAAATATTATAATTTATAGATGAAAAATTACTGAACTATTATTAAAAAAAATTACTTTAAAAACTAAAATTACTGAATTAATATTAATTTTTCGTGTTCATTCATTAAAATTTGCTATAAACTTCAATATTCGTTCTCGAATTTAAGATTTGTCCCCCATATATACTGTACAGTTCAATAAATTATGATAGAATTTTGTTCTCCCTGTACATAGGATTAGACGGTGGTAAAACGATTAGCTTCCTTAAAGGAGTATGCCATGTATTTTGAATATGCAAGTTTAGATGTCAAACTTTGAAACAAAAAATGCAACATGTATCCATACAACATTCACATGTATGTAATTTGGATAGTAATATCGATATGTTGTACAAATGCGATATGCATGTCTAGCATGCATGTCACATATATGTATTACATTATTTATTTTACATTTGCTTTACATTCATTCAGCATTTACTTAATACCAAAATTGATAATAGGCGAAATTTATTTTATGATTTATTATTATTATTTTATTTATTGCCAATATACAGTGTAAGTTTTTTTTGTCAAATCAAGAAATGGCACTACTATAGTATATTGTCATGCGATGAAGATCAGGTTTGCATGCAGTGAGACAAAGTTATGACTAATAAAAAAGCTGGCAAATGTTTTATCAAAAACGAGCAATACAAATTCTTGCAATTGTTCACGACGAAAAGAACTTTTGATGCTTCGCAGATTCGGCATGCGCGACCTTTGCGACTTGATTCAAACGGGAGAATTTGCAGGGCATAATAACGGGTCAGCGTGACTGCGGTTATCGACTGGCTAATATGTCCGGCACCTTAAATTAAAACAACTTTGCACATAAATCAATTAACTCTAGATGGTGGTACATTCTAATCTCCTTTCATGCAACACTCCGGGACCGGAAATTTCTCCTGACGCAACAGACACGAACTTGTGCGATGCGCATGTGCAGTAGTGTCACGCATACTGTATGTATTTTAGGTTATGTTGATATCGCGGTTTTAAAGTAACAGATATAAAACCGACATAATTCTGTGTAATGGAGAATAAGTGAAAAGTAACTGTAGTATAAATTTTATAATAATATACATAAATATTAATTTGGTATAAATAAATAAATTAATTATTTTTCTGTGTATATTTTTTGATTTTCATTCAAAATGTATAGTTATCGTGTTTTTAACATTTCCGCGCGTTTAGATTAATTTTTTGGCTTTGTTGTTGTCAGTTTTATTATCAAATGATTAATTAACTGAGATAAATAGACTTCTGTTCAAACTATATGCATACTGCAGAGGTTACAGTGCGAACGGTACAATCTGGAGTGTTAGAGGTTAATACTGTTACTTTAACAGTCCAGACTGTAAGCCATACAATCTGACTTGTTATAATACAACCAACTGAATTGTTCAACAGTTAGTTTGATCAACAGTTCTTTTTTTCAGTTGAAGATTATTTATTGGTATGTACAATCGGTCATTTATTGGTGCTATTGACTCATGATGATAAAAATATAAATGAAATAAAAATATTTATGAAAACATATATTTTTAAATATTTCTGTTGTTTACTTATAGAAAGTATTCAACTAAGATAATGAAGCTATACTATCAAAAAATCATCAACAAAATTCTTAGTTAGTAATTTATTAGCACATTTATCCTACTTGACCGAGAATATTGTTTTATAAACAATTTTATGCTACCAATTTTTTGTCCTTAGTTATAGAAAAAAACAATTCGACGAAGAGGTGCTAATATTGGATTGAATATAAGATCGATTTAAAATGCTGATTGAGAGGTGTGGAATTTCAAACAACATTGCTCTAATATTATTATATATAAACTAAAATTTCAATATTTCAATATTATATTTCAATATATATATATTTTAATATTAATTGCTTTTATTAATATCTTGCATTATTTATTTTTATTTTGAATTTTTTATTCAATATTGTGTACTTCTCAAGAACTGTCCTATTTTTGCAATTCGAATGATTTTACAACATTTTTTTTATTTTATGAAACTATTTTTACATGATCTGAACAGAAATTAACACACTCTTGTAATTTTTGTATTATCGAATTTTCCATTTTTTAACAAAAAAATGGAATCCTGAGTCCATTGAATTTAATCTTAAAATATTTTTCAAATTAATAATTTTTGTCTTTTGTTTAAGACGTATAACAAAAAATTCTCGGTCCAAAGATATTTATTCTATATTATTTTTTACAATTAAATTGGGGTTTCTGTAAGAAATTAAATTTGTTACAGAATCTTACTTAAATGTTTAAGAATTATATTATAAGCTCCCTGCGTAAGTCATGTTAAAGATATATTTTTTAACGATCTTCGGTTCATTTTTCGATTGATTAAAGTTACTCTGTAATTTTAGTAGAGTATTTTTGAAAAAATTTTAAAAAGAAACAAAAGAATTCTGTTCTTCGCATTATTCAAGGTATTATTATGGTTAACATTTCATGCTTAGAACTTTTTAAAAACTAGGCTTCAAGCGCGCGCTTCGCGCGCGCCTGTTATTTATTTTGTTTTTCATTTATTTATTGATTTCATTACTGATTCAGTTTTTGTATATGAATCATATATATGAAGTCATTATTCGAAAAATGATCATATAGTGTTTTTGTTATTTTCTGTTTGTTTTTTTCTTTTTTCTGTAATGATTGATAATTTGACAACATTCTGAGGCTTCAACAAGCATGTGCGCAATGGTGCGCAGACAGTTTACAAGATGTTGACTGTCGGTGAGACGGGTCCCAGCGTGCATATGTTTGTATCGGGCTTTCGTCTGTTCTTTTAACTTCGGACTTTTTTCTTTTTCAAAATTAATTTAAATGTTTAGATTTTACCAGGCTTCAAACGCGCGCTTCGCGCGCGCCTGCTATTTCTTTTGTTTTTTATTTATTTACTGATTTCATTCACTTTTCTGCAAACAAAGATCAGTTATGATATACTCTGTCTATAAAATTCAATAAAATACAATTAAGTGCTTTTATTGCATTGATATAATGCATTTTAGAAAAAGCCGTGAGTTGGTGTGTATATATTACATGATATGCAGTACTCATTTACTGGTACATATTAATTTTAAGTATTCAACGGAAAAAATAATTATATAAACATAATTGTTACCACTGTTTTTTTAAATTCATAAAAAACAATTAAATGAACATAACCAATTCTAGGCTTTTATTTGGAAAAATAACCAAATAGTTTGTATATATACGGATTTAAATGTTACTAACTGCCACACCAATCCCTGTTTCAAACGGAAATTTTTATTAATTCAAAGTTTTCCTAAAAAATAATATGATCATTTTTAATCCAAAATTATTAAAGAAACATTCTCCCATGTTCTTACATTTATCAAAATAAAATGAAACACATTTTTCTATAATAAAACTACACCTACCGGCTATGACGATGTTTATGATTTATTTTTCATTTTTTCTATACCTTTTATTTCTTGTTTCATTTTATTTAGTTTTTATTTCAATATAAATGCATCAATCTGTGACACCATAAGGTTTCAGCTGCCAAGAAACATTTAGCTGTCAAAACATCTACTTTTTCCTTTTTTTTTTTTTGGTTGAATTCGAATTTGATTTGTCAGCCAATCAGAAGCCTCATAAAGAGAGGACATTTCAGCTAACTTCTGGCGACCATGGCTTCTTTTAAAAATGGATAGATTCATGTTGTGTCAAGACACAGGAAGCTTGAGGCAATTCTGAACAGTCATCAAACATTATTTTTTTAAAATTAATAATTTAAATTCACATTTCATGATAATTTAAAAAATATAATATAATTAATTTAGAAGACAAAAATACAATAATTATATTTACCTTTTTTATGTTTCTGTTTTCATTCAAATTGAAAATCCATTTTCGATATGAAAATCGTTTCATAATTATTTTTTCCTTTTAATTATTTCTACAATATAAATTTATAAGTTGAGTGTTTTTAGAGAACAATATGTTCGTTCAATTTTTGGAGTCAACGCTTTAATCAATCTTATTTTATTATAATCTTAGAAACAAATATGTTTTTCACTGATGTGTTGACGTTACTTTTATATACCAATGCGGCTATACGTGGTATTTATGTGGATTTGAAAATAGAAGTTCTATTCAAATAAATTGATGATAAAACGAATTTCGTTTTTTGAAGCTAAAGTATTTAGTTAGTAATATAAGGGTATCGAAGCCGATAATTGTTTTTCTTTTGAAGAAAACTACCAAATTAAGAAGCGGGTTAACTCTAGACCGATAAATCCTAATGCTTCACCACTATACCCTGCCCCTGACTTATTCACTAAGCTCAGATAACTTTTGCTATAAGTTCGTTACGGTCTAATTTTAAATTGTAACGTAGTTGAGTTTACTTGGTAATTTCTAAATTTTCAATCTGTTTTAACTATCTTAAGTAATTCGTATTTTTATAACCATTATATGTATCACATGAATATTTGACATCTACATTTTTACATAAAGTTTCGCAATTATAAACATGTTCAAATTCAATAACAACTTTTTCAATAATACCTTCATTAAGTGGAATAGTTTCAAATTTCTGCTAAATTAACATTACTTGGCAAAAATATCGAACTGCCAAATATTCAATCTCCTCCAACTATCCTGTATAATCCACATTTTTGTGTAATTATGATTTTAATTTTTGCAGGCTCTGATATTTCAGTTTTCTAAACCATTAGCTTCAACTATTTTTCACGGTTTCTTAAATTCAAATTCCATTCCAATTTTTGTTGTTTATTAGAAATTTTAACAAGCATTTCATACATTTTATAGACTAATATTTTTTCATCGAAATTTGAAATACTCAATTTTCAATAAAAATATAGAGTGAACTGTCGAATTTTGAACCATGAAATAAGAGTAATCACTTTGATCAAATCATATTTTATTGGAAGTCGTACGCCCATTCCGTGTCGTCGTTTTGCATTCCCTTTATTCATTTCTGGTCATATTTCGATTGATCGAGCTGAGATAGAGAAAAGTTTTGACATACTTATAACTAACAAAAGTTCAACCATGTAAACATTTTAAGAGACTTATGAATGAAAAAATTCAAAATTTCTCTTTCCGCCTGACTTAATTATATATTACGCTACTGAAATTTCCAGTTTCACATGTTCAATCTCGTTTAATTTTACATACACATATACGCACGAGATACACATTTTGCGGAGATGAAAACTGATTATAAAGTAAGCGTAAATTATATGTGCAAAATTAAAAAGGATTTAATTAAAAGACTGCAATTTTAAAAAGGGTTGTTCGTTAAAAAACATTCAGGATTCATTAAATTGTGTTCGCTATCCAGCAATGAAATTCTTCAGAATTATTTCACTCGAAACAAAAGATATGTGTAATATAATCCCTAAATAAAAATAAAAAATTAAAAAAATGTGTTTACTATTTAATTATCCCGCCTTGACTTTGATAAAAAGATGGAATATAATTTAAGAACGAGGATTCAAGAGATATAATTTGAATGATGGATGGTAATAATTGTAATTGGAAACTCGCGATTTTACTGTCATTAATTCGGTTGCGCTAATAAACGAACGACAGCAAGTCATTTCATTTTAATGCAAGATTACTGTCATTCGGCATCATTGTTCAATTACGAGATGTGTCATAACGTATAATAATTATCTGGTCGTGAAAATATACTCCGGTTCAAAATTATTTTTCAATTTGTTCAATTATGGATTGAAATGTTGAATGAAATGTTTTGTTTAAAATGAATGATTCTCATGAAGTTAAAATTTGAACCGCCTTGCTTGGGACGTCGACAGATTTTCATAAAATTGAGTCGATTTTTTATCTTAAGTAAGACGTATATGTTTTATCTTAAATTAATTTAGAAATAAAATTAAAATTAAAATTGATTTGAAATTTTAATTGGTCTCAAAATTTAATTGATTTACAACCCTTGTTTTATTACAAAAGTGTTTTCAAAATGAAGATTAATATGAAATATGCGGACATCACATCACAAAACTAGCTGCTTTTATCTGACACTTTTAACGCGCGAGTTCTTCTCTCACGTATGTTTGCGAGCACACGAAAATGAAATACGTGTCTATATTTTCAATTCCGACTCAAGAAGCCCATTCTACTTGTTTAACGCATATTTCTTTTTTATTTGCGTACACATATCAATGTTTGAAGAAAGTACCCAAAAGCGATTACATCAATTTTATTTACAATTTTTATTCCAGTTCTATCACTTGCAGCTGTATTCGTGATCAATCAAACGATACAAGAAATATAGTCATGTGCATTTGAAACTGCACAAAATTTTTACGTTTTGTGATGATAAAAAACGTTGCCCTTTGATACTGAGAATAATGAGAAACGAAAAAGTTTCCTTTCCTCAATAACAGATAAATGAAAAGTTTAGAAATTGATGTTAATTGTTGCTAAAAAAAACTTTTTGCCATTTTTATATTCTACAGGTCTCAAATTTTCATTTTGATGTACATTTAATTAATTTTCACTAGGTTTTCATTTTTTTGCTTGATCGAGTTTGTTCTTCTCATTACTGAATAATAATACAATTTTACCGAATGATTTATTATGATCAAAAAATATTAGTAGCACATATAATACATACCTTTTAACGTTTATGTTGCCTCTTTTCCTTTAAAATAAAATATGACAGCTTTTGATTGACAGCAAATTTTAGTGACAAGTTTTGTACAAATCGTAGCAATTGTATGGAATTGCGTTAACAAAGCGAGTGAACTTTTTGTGGATGAGAAAGACTTTACAATCGATATTGGAACAGCGTTTTCACAAAACACAGATCCCTACTTGACTGTCGAGTTTAGTTTCGTTTCTTGCAAGTTTGCTTTTACTTATTTAAATCATTCTTATATACTTATACAACAAAAAGAAACAATACATTTTCATTTACGTAACTAAATATTTTATCACCTTTAATTAATTAAAACGGACGGTTGAAAACAGATACCCTTTTGTAAAAATGTTTTCTTTAATTAAAAAGCTATTATTTGTGCAATAATTAAAAAAGGAAGTAAAACAATGTACTCGGTTTGATGATATTTGATTCAATTAGTTTTACTTTATTTATCATTGTATTATCATTTTATTTCGGTTAAACAGAAAAAAATCAAATATTGCTCAATATAATATAAACTTCAATTTTTTTATTATAACTTTTTTTAGAATTTCAATTTGAAATAAATGATACAAAGCCAAAATGGATGAAAATATTCTCAAAAATAATTTGTAAAACATACAAAATCACTTGAATATGCATACATTTTAAAATTTATGTACATTTCTGCAGAAAAAAATCGATTATTTTCTATATTTCAGGTGATACAAATGAATTTTTCGTACCAGCAGGCACCAAAAGCCAATTCGCTTCCTTGAACGTTGTGCAAAAAGGATCCTTGCACCCATGGGGTACAAAATATGTATAAAATCAAACATGGGAGGTGAACGCAAAAATTTTTTCTATTACTATTAGTAATTTGAATTTTAAATTACCAAAAATGTATTCGTTTAAAATTAATAAAAATCATAAATTGATACCTAATTGAACTATTACTATTATATATTATTTATTTATACCTTCAGATATCAAGATACAAGAAGTTAATTGTACTTATATTAACATGATACTTTAATTTTGTATTTAGTTTCTATATAATTTAATTAACACTAGAATGGAAAAGTTAATTTTCTGTTTATACATATTTAAAGCGTCGGATGCAATATCCAGACTTGTTCGAAAAGTCTTTTCTCATATTGAAAAAGTATCGAGAAAAATTTTTTGATCACTTTTAAGTATAAATTGTTCTAATGATTTAAAGAACAATTTTGCTACTCAAAGTACATCATCAAAATTTCTATCTTTTTTTCAATTTGGTGCTATTCGTTTGTATTATGTTATTTACACATTTTAAGTAAATTTTTATGAAGTTAAATATCCACAATTATCGCTTCATAACTTTTTTGTGAATTATTTTCATCATCATCATCATATTAAAAACTATTGAATTTTTCAGCAAAATACACGTTCGGGAGTTCTATTATCAGTGTTTATTAACTTAGTCAGTTCATTGCTTTATGTTACACTCAATGTTACATTAATCAGTCAGTTAGATCAAATGTTTTGAATAACTAATGTTCGTTTCATGTTTCATTTATATTTCAATTATTATTCAGTAAATCATCAATTGATAACGAATTAAATATTGAGATATGGCTATTAATGTGACTACGCAATTCCACTGCTAAATTTCAGATTTACTGCAACAGCTTAGAGTCTTTTGTCACGCCGGCAGCGTTTATAATTTTGCAATGTATAATAGAGTACAAAAGAATAATTTATCGAGATAATAATTTCGTCCTCATAAAGCTGATACAATTCCTTGTTTATAGGCTCTAATAAAAATGATTTATTCTGCTTAGAATATAAGCTTTACATTATTCATCTTTACCAACATGAGATTTTTTTAATCAACTTTAAACAACATAATCAAAATTCATGCATGAATATTTACTTTCATTCGGTGTAATAAAAAGAAAATTATAAAAAAAAAAGCTTTTATTAACATAACAAAAAAGCTTGCTTGCGTGAAAATAAAGTTGATACGGGAATAAAGTTTATTGGAAGAAATAAATTTTTTTCTAGCAAATAAATTTATTCAAGACTTTTCCATCGTACTTTGAAAATCAAAAGAAAACACTGAGGCTAAGCTTTTTATTCACATAAAAGTAACATGATCGTTTCATAATATGTGCTTGGTCACAATGGGAGCAACTACGCTTACGTACGTCAAAGCTAAGAAATATGACCTTATTTTGAAACTAAAAAACGTAGACAAACTTTTTGAAGACACAAAACCAAAAAAGTACAACCTTAATTAAACATTCAAATAGCAAACGAACCAACAAGAAAAGAAACATCCGTATAATATTTGTGACTTTGGATTTTGGTTTTCAAATCAAGATGTATTTTTAAATACGGATTAAGATATACGGACAAAAGTGAAAAAAATCGTTCAAAAGTATGAATCGAATCAAATTATGCATTTCAGCAGAAATATAGCGACGGAAACAGACAGTTTTGGAATACTGATCGATTGTTTTGAATGGTCAAATGGAATCGAGATGCTGATCTAGTTTAGTATTCCGAAGCTGATATGCGTTTCCTCGAATTTTTCAAGTTCCGTGAAACGATTTAGTAAACCGCTGAATAGGGCTTCCAATTCTGGATTTCTCCTGCCGCATTTAATCTTAAACTTTTTGCGCAAACGAAAAACCATTCCTGAAATATCTCTTATTGAAATAGTTCAATTTTTTATTATTAATAATATTCTTTCTCAATTAAAGGTGCATTTACTGCTTTTTTTGCACGCGATTTGACGTCGCGCGACGACTCATCGCGTAGCCAACTTCACGTCGCTGTCAATTGTCATCGAGTATTTTCAAGTAAGAGTTTCTACTGAAAGTATAATGCCATTAAAACATTAAATCTATATATATTGTCTATCTGTGTATATTAGAAAAAAATGTATTAGAAACTTTTAAGGATATTGACTCGTGCTGTCGATACTGTTTTAGAATAACATCAACGCATGTTTACATTGACGGTGCTACTCTAACCTACGCGTTCACATAGAAAAATAGAAAAATATAAAAGTATAATTATTTGGAAAAGTAAACGATGGACAATTCTACAAAAAAAAAAAAAATCACATAATACAATTAATCTCATAGCTTGAGAAATTTCATTAAATTCTGTGCATTATCGATAGCACGAGCCAATATTCTTAAGGCGCATACATTGCACTTTTTTTCGCGGCACGTTTACGCGAACGCATTGGGTGCGTTTTTGTTACACTTAGACAATAATCTGAGCCATGAAGACTAGATGGTTCAGATTTATTTCTGAAAAACATCTGAAACTTAACAAATACGCACACGTTGTGGGGCTTTTGCAATTGCGCCCACTTGGATAATTTCATCTGCGATTGCGCCTAAATCTATGGGCAATTGCGCCTAAATGATAAAACTATATACAGGGTGTAACGGGAGTATATGATGGCGCGGCATGTACTGATTCTACGAGAAATTGTAAACAAACTTACAATAATGGTTTAGTTTTAAAAATGTTTAAAAATTTCTCGATTTTTAATCAACGATTGAAAAACGGCTTCATTTTCGAAATGAAGTTTTAGAACTTAAAACTTCATTGAATTGACATTCTCAGTGCTTGAGATTAAGTAAATAAGGAAAAATTGCAGCATGTTAAATTGCAATTACATAAGCAGCATACGAAACTTGTGTATAGGTACTTCTAACCGCGTTATGATGCGTAATTCGCGGGTTTTTCATGATTATTTCAGAGTTTTTAGGGGATATTCGAAAATTTTGAAGTGCCTAAATGCAACTTTGATTGTCCTGAACAGATTTTTAGCTATCTGTTTGAGTAAAGAAAATGAAAGTGTATATCTGAAAGACTCCGCCCGGTGCGCATTCAAAATTCGTACACACAATTGAGTCTAGGCGTTCGCGTCAACTTTGTCGCTTACTATTTAAGGCGCTGTTGAACATTCAAATCTTTTCTATCTTCCAGTTTTGTATTGATATTTTTATTCAACTTCATTACTTTGTTTAGTAATTATTATGTTTTTTATTTTTGCATAAATGAAAAACAGAAAGTTTAATTGATACAAACAAATTAAAATACGATTTTTACGGGCGCCTAATAGTTTTTGATGAAAATTCTTTGAATTAAAAAAAACGATCAAAAGCTCCGAATTTCCCGAATTCTTATATATCTATATGAAAATGAAAAACAGAAAGTTCAATAATTGATACAAACGAATTTCAATACGCTTTGAGAGCGCATAGTTTTTGATGAAAAATTGATCAAAACGCGCCGCGATAAAAGAACATTGTACGCACCTTAAGGGGGTTTTACTTTTTTTTTATCCACTAAAAATTAGCCTTTAGAGTTTCTAATACAATTTTTTTCTAATATATTGAACACAGATATAGACAATATATGGATTTGTTCCAGTGACATTGCTTTGACTGAAAAATCAGAAACGATTGATTAATGAAAATTATATTAGAAATTCTTACCTGAATACTCAATGACAGATGACAGCGACGTGAAGTTGACTCCGCGAAGAGTCGTCGCGTGTCGCGAGTGACTCATCGCATGCAAAAAAAGCAGTAAATGCACCTTATTATTAATCACTCACTACGGTTTCATTTTCGATTTTTTTCTTCGTAGAAAAAAAGTTCATTTCAATGTTTAGTTAAATGTCCCGGTTGTTGACCATGTACCTATTAGTGATTTTCTGTCACTAAAATTTCAGAAATAATATTCTGAATCTTATATTATTTCTGAATCTATATATTTTTTCTTAGTAAAATTATATACAACCTTAAAAGCGTAGGTTTAAGCAGATAAACCGTTGGTTCAAGTAAAATTTGAAATTTAAAAACAAATTGAATAAAATCTGCAGCAAGACTGAAAACTGATCTAAACATTAAAATATTAAAATGCAGTAGCATTAGTAAAAATTTATTTTAAAGCGGTACTGTTGAATGTGAGAAAAAAATATGACACATAAAAGAGGTATTATGAAGTCATAATTTTTCAGCTGTATGTTAGCTCTCGTATGGCCGATGCCGTTTTTCGTCGTCATTGCAAACCAATTTAGATAAACTGTATTTAATGTAACATAAATCTTGAGTACGATATGCGAACAAATCGTAAGCTGAAATATAAAATGTTATAAAAATAGCAAGATCACACGTTATAAACGCAAAAAACCTTATAATTATGCAAAATGTACATAAATTAGCACACCTAATCGGCTCATGCAACCGAATAATCAATCTAACTGCGCTTTCGCAAAAAAATTTCACTTTGTTTGTATCACGTCAACATTTTCTTGTAACCGCACGTAACAGTGCGATCAATTAACAGGTGGTTCACTTTACTAAATGATACAAACTTTATTAACTTAATTAATTAATATTTAACAAACAATTATTATTGAATTGTGATTTGAAATGTTGTTTTTATGAGTTGGCTTTAAATTGAAATCAAACATATAATAATGAATAATAATTGAAATTTAATTGAAACCCTGTCGATTAAAAGTTTAATGATATACAAATATTCCAACTCAAGTTTGAGCAAGTCAATTCGAAATGGATTAAAAAGTTAGATTAATGAAAATTCGAATGGAAGGGGGTGAAATAAGAAATACGGCCTGTAAATTGACATGAATTTTTATCTGCGTTTATTTGCAATAATGTTTTATAAACGTACACATAAGGACAGAACTGAATGCAACTGATCGAAATGTATACGCAGGGAACGAAACATAAACTCGGCTGCCTGCGCTCTGTTCGTTCGCCGCCGCCGCCAACAACAACAATATTAAACAACAACAATAAAACGAACGTAAATTGTAACAAGAAAGCATTATAATTGCGCGCGGCTTGCTGTTATAAGACCGTCGTCATCACAAAGTCATAACGTGAGAATACGAAAAACTCGGTGTGCACCACTTAACAGCTAGATTTTCTATTTTTGCCTACTTTGTTTTTTTTTATTTTTTTTTTCAATCACACTAACTATATAATAGGCTTAGACGTCGTACTTCTTCGTTTAATTAATTATTTATTATTATCATCTATTATCGGTTAAGGCATCGAGTATGTTGTGACTCTCGCGCAAAAATCTTTCTTCACACTCATCTCTCGTTTTTCGCACTCGATGTAAATTTACAACTTTTTATTTTACATCGATCACACTGAAACAACTGTTTTTCTTCTTTTACAAATCGATCGAAATTTTTGAAACCGTTTTTCAGTGCGCTTTTCAGTGCACTTGCCTTTGTCGTTGAAAAATTTACTCCTACGGGGATTTCGTATAACTATACGTCTTGGAGCGAACTTTTCGCCTTCGTAACCATCCGTTTTTACAGCTATTTCTTAGTTTATTACTAGTGCATTACTTCGTACCTTGCTTAATATTTGGTACTTTGTCAATCGTTCGTTGCAAACTAATATCGTACGTACCTAAATATACAACTACGATATACGTAATTGATGCTCCAAACGCATACGCACATATTTGTTTCAAAGAATTTCATCAAATCTGGATAGTCGTTCTTTTTTAGTTGGCAATATTATTTTTAATTTGTTTCAAATATTTTCTTTTTCGTTTTTCATCTGCTGATACATTTTTGCGTCTAATCTTACCTGTTACTAGGCAAATGATATATCAACTTTATTAATTACACAGTTTGGAAAGCAGTCAATTTAATCTATCCAGTTGCCGGAATATCAATTTTTTCCTTGGTTCTTGCGTCCTCGCGTTAATTTTATGAATGCCCCTGAAATGAAATACCGTTTTATCATACACAATTAACCGACTTTGAATTTATCTCTGCGGTCTTGGCACATAGTTTGAAATTATTACTATAAATTATTAGAATTATAAATCGCGGGGTTGATAACAGTTCAATTATGTAGATAAAAAGCCTGTTCGTACGCAAGAAATATTTTCGTTATTCATTTTTCGTACAATATCAATCAAGCAATATGTGTTTCAATATGCGCGTATGTGTTTCAAAATGTTATAGTGTAACAAACGGAGAATCGTTTCGAAGGGTTCATATGCATATTGTTTTTTGACATTCTAATTGCTAAAATGAGAAAAAAGTGTTGAATTTTAGATACGGAAATAAAGGTAACTTTGGAAAAAGACATGATTACAAGTTTTCTTGTCTAATGGCCTTCGAATACTCTTCCCCCTTTGAGTTTGATGGCTAGTCGTATGAACTCTAATTATAGGCGCTTGATTGGTGCGAGAAGTCCGAGTGGCTCGCATCGCAAGACAATTTTACAATCCTAATAATATTTGCTCAAGTTCGCGACGAGGCTGCCAACTATTTACAGTCTGAACTCAATCAGCACAAATTGGAAAAATAGCGCCTCCAAGTACTCGATTGACACTACAGTTCACGCTTTTATAAAAAGATGTAAATTTCGACGAGTTCGTTGAATGCTGTGAACAATTAAAATATTATTCTTTTTCCATATTCGTTTACAAGATGTTGTTCGATGCTGTGCTGAAATTATATTAGATTCAAAATTGAGCTCCAATTGTACTGCAAAAATTGTGCTAAAGATAAAATAATAAAAAATCAGCTAAATGAATCATTTCAAAAAAAAAAAAAAAAAAAAAAAAAAAAAAAAAGAGGGNCACTCGAATGATCAATTTCAATTAACGATTTTGTTCGACGAGAACGATCCGAATGACCGTCATAATTCAAACACGTACTCATTGAACGCGGATGCTGTGATTTACGTTTTTTTTATCTTTTTTTTTTTTGCTGATGCCTCTTCATTGATCACCAAGGCCAATTTTTCATGTAACCCGAATGTAATTAAACGGAAGTTATTCAGCAAAGTTCCGTGTGAACTATTTGGCAAAAGGAAAAATCAAATCAAAGTCAATTAAAAAGGGTCACGTTGAGCTTAAAAAGTTGATAACAATTGAGATGACAATTATTGCAGACAAATTTTGTGGTGACGCGTTATAATCCGTTACTTGGTATAGGAAATACATCCATAGCCTAGACTTAATAGCGCGTCGCCACAGAATTGTAACGTTGATATAAATAGACAAGTTTTAGGTGCGAATGAATAATTGAAACAAAAATTTTCCGGACCACACATCGATTGAAATCACTTTAAGATAAACTATGATCCAAAAATAAAATCGCCTGTACAACGGTTAGTCTAAAAAAAAAAAAGTTAGGTGAATTATACAAACAGGATCTAGAGATCGTTGCAAATTCAGAAGACCGTTAAACTATGAAACGAAGAGAATCAGGAACAAAAATCTAATGTATTTTGAAAACAAACGTACATTTTGTAATAATACATAAAATTAACAGGCGTTTTGTGACGTGTACGCAACGACATTACATAAAAGCGTATAATACACAAAGTAACAATTGCACTGAAAGTTCACAGATAATTCGTTATTGCAGACACATGATCTAATGGCAACCCTCACAATAAAAAATCTCAAGACCCCATTAAGAAAAAAATCTTGCATTATAACGAACATAATTTGAACGGGGAATAAAAGTGTTTTGTGGTATATAGCACGGATGAGAATCATCATTTCATTGCGCAATAGTGTATTCCAGTTTGAATAATTGTATATTTGAAACAATATATTAGCTCCTTATAGAATGAAATTATTGGTCATAATGTTATTTTTTACTCAATCAGTTGTCAATTATTGTAAGCAATATTCCGAGACATTTAGGAAGAGGTATTGCGACTGAATTTGGTTTTGCATGAGAAAAGCGTAATCAATGCGGTGTCGGAGCTCAAATCATCATAATTGAAGAAATAGAGTTGACAAATTAATTGGAATATACAATAATGGAAATGAGTCGCTCGTTTCGCTATGAATAAACGAATCGAATTGACGATTATTAATATAATTACAGTATTGTGTGACACGCTCTCTCACTAGGCCGGTTGCTCGGGCCGCTTATAAAATCGTTTAATATATATATATATATATATCATAATTATCATCAAATCAACAAATAAATATCCTAAATATATATAATATATATAATATATGTATACATATACATATATATTAAATATGTATGCAATATAATAATATACTCTTCCAACAAATAATATAAGTTTCTTCTATTCGAAATATTTGTCATAATATATTTATATATATTTATATATTAGGCTGATCTAATGTGAAATCTACCCTTATATCCCGGAAAGGCGACCTGAGCCGCCCACTTGTTAATCCTAAAAAAACAATAAATTCTTGCTCTCATCAGGCTCTCCCACTCTTGCACACAATCATCATTCGGAATCTTGTTCCTGAACGTTGTCGTCGCTCTCACAGCCAAGCCACAATTTTCATCTAGTTCGCACGAAGCACGAAACATGGCACTTCGCGGCTCGCGACCTTCGACCCCTTCTCTCTCTCTTTCACTCTCTCAAGTCGCTTCCCTGTCTTCGCTTAATGATGAATCATTTATTATTGAATTATCGTAAACCCATTATTTGATTAGACTACATAAACCTAATGTTTAACCATTAATATAAGATCTCCTACGGTATCGCTCGCTTCGTCCACCATTGACTTGAATAATCATTTTTTTTTCTTGTATATTTATACTACGGAATATATTAATCATTATTACTTCTTCGTTAATAATCATTAGATATAATTATTGCGCTAGAATCACGGGGTGGGCGCGAGCGCAATCGTCGCATCGCGCTCAAGCTTAGGCGGTAGCATTGTGGCTCACCGCACTGAGCGCGTCACAGCCGTTTCACATCGTTATTTGTTTATTTTATTTTTTTTTTTCTTCATTTACTCCTTATATAGTTTTAAACTGGGCTTTTTTTTCTCTGTGTAGACTCCGCCGCCGCCGCCGTGTTGCACCACTCGGAGGACCAGTGAGTTTTTAAAAAGCTCTCCGCATTATTCTCTCGCAGCATCAACATTAACAACAACGTTTTATAACAATGTCGGAACAGCCGACTGCTAACAACTTCTAAGCGCAAACAAGACCGAGCCTCGCTCCCGCCATCCTAATATTTTATGTAGGCCCAAGCTACGGAACACGCCATCTCATTTTATTGGTCCGACGCAACATTTACCACACTACTGTTAAACGTAACAATACTGATTGCTTCATCCCCCCGCAAATTAAGTTCTATATAGTCGAAGCGCCGTGTACAAGACTATTTTCCATTGATTGGATTCCATCAATCATACGGACCGTCCGCCGATGCAAAATTAAATTCTTGATTAATAATTAATATAATTATACTCAAGCTCGAATCCTTTCCTCTTATTAGTGGCTACTCATTCAGTGAGCCAGCTGAATTCTTCAACAATCTTCTTTCTTTTCTCACATTAACACAGCTAAAAAGAAAATCATAATAAAAAGAAACAAAACGGTAATCGTAGCGAATACTCAACAATATATTGACTCGCGAGTGAACAGCAATCGTAACGACAAAAAAAAATAGAGAGAGAGAGAGAGGAATCCAAACATCTCACGGATATTTTTCATTCGTCCCCCTCCCCCCTTCGCAGAAAGCTTAGCTAAAATATCACTGTCGGGTGTCATTTTCAAAATTAGCTTTTAAACATTCAATGAGACTTACGTCTCATTGGTTAAAACAATTTCAGTTTCATCAAGGTGTCTCAAGTAAAATGGGATAGTATAAAAGAACAAAAAAACCTAATTTTGAGAATGACATCTGTAGACTTTGGGGGAAGCATAAGAGCCGCGCCGTCAAACAATGGTCGCAACTTGTGCACGTAATTGATTGTGGGAAACGGAACGTTTCTCGGGCGAGGGTGCAATTTTATGTATATACATATATATGTATATATATAATTTATATTGCATATATGAGATATAGAAATATAATTTATATATATAATATATATATATATATATATTTCAACAGAAACGAATTCTCAATGGTCACGGAAAAATCTGAAACTTCCTTTCAACGTAATCAATACAATAAACATCTGAAAAACTGATCAACAGACAAATAAAGATGTTATATTTTCGATGTAGATAACAGAAACAAACAATAACAATGATTGGACATGAAAGGTTTTTTTTTTTTTTTTGTAGAGAGAGAGGGTGTGGATAAGAACTCACTGATCCCCGAGAGTGTTGAGAAAGTCGCGATTACGTCATAAGTATGTGACAGCAGCGGCGGAAGTGGCCGCACGTAGGGTGGCTCGAAGCGCACGATGGATGCTGTGCAGTTTGATGAAGCTGCCAAAGGACAGCTGGCGGCTTTCGTTGTGTTGGATCGGTTTGGACCCGCCCGCGTGCTCGTTCGCGTTCTCGTCGCGCTCTCCACTCGGCCGATCGAGATTCAGGTGAGGGTGCGGGAGGACGCGGCGCAATCGAAGCACGCTCGCACCCAGCGCCCCCTCTCACTTATCCTCCTGCTCGACCATCGGCATCTGCTCCGCATCCTGCCTATCACTAAAACATACAATTCAATCCATATTCAATTTCGTCTTCTCTCTATATGTTTTTTACATATTTACTCTTCTTCATATAATTAAAATGCGCATTTTTTCTGCAAGTTATTTAAGTTAATTTAATTTTCATTTTACACAGAATGATTTTATTCAATTTGAGATTTGTATTATATAAAAAATAATTTAACAAGAAAATTTATTCTGATTTTAACTTGAATAAGTATGTCATTACAAAAAACATGTATATGATATAGATATGATATATATATCTATTCACGGTATAGGAGTCTCTAAGACGTAGCGCGTCCCTGGGTGACAGATAGGGGATGCTCGCTGGATATAGAGGATAGAAAGACAATAAAATACCTCTTGCGGTCTAAACAGGCTGAGAAAATGTAGATAATGAGGAAGAACCTCATTATAAAACTCTAACTCCTGCCTTGCAGTGAGGGATTGGTTTTCTAAAAGCTAGGACACGGTTAAGTCTGATATGAAACCCTGATCGGTGTGTGTTGCAGTTCATTGGGAGTGTCTCGTTGATGGTTTGCGAGGCTAATGTGTACTTGTACTGCCGATATGACACTGCGGCGTATACAAGTGGCATATACAAAAAATCAACCGATTTTAAGTTAAAGTCTTACCGTTTTTTAGGCTAGCTTTTAATACGGGAAGAAAACGATAAAAATGATGTTATTATCACACAAAAATGAACAGATTATTCCTTAAATGATGTTTTCGTATGAAAAGTTAAAATTGACTGACGATTCCTATCTCAAGTGTCATAGGATAATCCTGTGACAATCAGCGTTTGAGTCATATAATTTGAATTATTTCACA
>JAAMPD010000455.1:0-51176 GCA_025266255.1 Trissolcus basalis | reverse complement strand
CGCATACGCTTTGGGCAAAGCGTATACTTTACGCTTTGCCAAAAAACACTGAATTCGCCTTAAGTCATTAAAGCAACTGTTATAGTTTTTATGATAAAATTTTGTAAAAATATAAGCGTAACATTTAAAAAAATGTAACTGAATATTGTAATTAAATCTAATGCATTTATATGTTCACAGGTGGATGATCTAAGCAATTCGCGCAACTGTTTGCCAACGATTAGCGAGCGAATCAAATGCGTTGAAATGGAATTCGTGCATGAATGAATCTCCGACTCGATTGAAAACGTCAAGTTACTTTCGTGATTTCAGCCAAGCAACAAACTCTGCCATCGACGAGTCGCGCGGCAAATTATATTTGTTATCAACTTTGTAATAACCAATTCAAAAATCTCACAAACTTTGTCTCATGCTTTCTTGGGTCACTGATTCGATCAGTTGAAACGAGATATTAATAATTATTTTCCATCTCCAAATATTGCACCAAAATTCTCTCCAGAAAAGTAACGATTGGTTTAAATAAAAGAAGCCCAATGAACGTTTTTTCCCCATAATTTGATTATGTTTCGTGAGGAGGTGAATAATTTGAATGGCTTGTTCTTTTAAATTGAACGACGAATTCTTGCGAAAGATTCAATTAACTTGGTTTGATATCAGGCTATCCTATTTCCAATTTTCTTTAAAAAAAGGGAATTTTCTCTGACAAATGAAGACTGCTTACTTAAAATAATATTTTACAAGCATATTAAATATACATGTAAACATTTTTTTAAATTTACTTCTATAGAGTCAGGCGGGGTGAAAATGATCAGTCTTTAACGACGTATAAACTATTTGCTGGTACTTTTTTATTTCACATAACGTGCTCAATGAATTCTTAAATATTTTGTATTAATAATAAATTAAATTAAATAAATTAACATAAATAATATTAAATATTATAAGCGAATTGAAATTCTTTTTGCAACTGAATGTCAATTATTTAAACTGAGTTGATCATTTTTACCCCGCCTGACCCTATTACATTAGATTTCTCATTGTTTCAACACAATTTTTTATTTCTGTTTATTTACAATAATTTTTTTATACTTGAATATATTGTATGTTCAAAAGTTTTCTTTATACAAAAAATTTATGAATTGAGCTAAAACCTAATTATCAAAACATATTACAAACTGTGCAACTTGTTGAGATACAATTAAAACTGCAAAATGTAAAGCACAGTTCTGGGGTGTATGCATTTACTCTGGTGAAGCTTTTCAAATTAAGTGGCACACATTTACTAACTTTTGGCACAAAAATTGTGACGGAGGAGGCTTATGCGAAAAGCTTATTATAATTATTATTGTTCGTACAATTTCATATACGACGAGTCGAGATAAAAAGTACACGGTTGAAAAATAAAAATGAGTTTATGTTCTGCGACACCTTGGCTATAACTGATCTGATCGTGCGGGCTTTAATTTCAGCTCCGTTTCTAATATCAAACAGATATGAAAACATAAATTCTGAGGCAATAATGATTGCGCCGCAAAGCACAATATCTGCATGCAACGGACAACGCGCTCATAAAAGCCCACAAAATTATTATTTTTGCTCCCGCATAGTTTTCGGACCCTAAAAGTGTGTTGATTTTATTTCTTCTTTTAATTTCTTTTTCTTTCCTTTCCTATAAGAATTATTTGGTTTGCCAGATTTTCTTGGAGATTTTTGTAATCAAACGGAAAAAATAATCTAAGAAAAAAAAAGTGAAATTAGAATGACGATAGCGATAATATGAGAGTAAAAAATTGGAATAAAACTAATGAGGAAAGAGACGACTAACTGATCTTGGGCGATGGTAATATCATTATCAGAGTAGAGCTTTTTACACGCTACCTGGATGTTTAGAGAGACAAAAAAAGGCATTTGCGCAATGGGTTATCTCTCGGCTGCGATATATTCTCGCTATTTGATATGCTAATTTTTATTATTCCGTTAGTTGATGCCAAGAATGAAAAAAGCCTGCAAGATAAGACGAATTGCGCTTCAGCTTGTTATACGCGGTTTTTTTTTTTTATTCACTTTATATCCATTATGTGCAACATGTACTAAAATCTATACTTCAAACCTTTAATTTTTCTATTATCTTGAAATAATACGATTATCTACCTTGAGTGCAAGTATAATTCTTTTTATCTTTTTGTTCATTTTATTTTAACAATGTTATATATAGATGTCAATAATAATTTTATTTTATATTTAATTTTTAAATAACTATTTATAATTGAATATCTTTTAATATTTCATTTGAATGAAAAAAATCGTCGAAAATTGTAAAGCTTTTATGGTTATTGAGAAATAATGTAAATAATTTATTGTCGACTAAGAAAACAAACATCAAATATAAGCTGTGAAAAAAAGGAATAGGGGAGGGGAGGGGGGCGATTCGTAAATTGCGTAATCCAGTTGTAGAGAACACATAAATTAGGCCAAATTTGAGGACTGAATGAAGCGAAACTCAGTGTAATTATTACGCAGACGCTAGCATCGCTTAGCTATCACAATAACAAACTTAGCTTATTGAATAACATCCTTTGAAGTACTTTGTTAGTTAGTGCAACATCCAAAGGAGCAGAGACCAGACATTGTTGCCGGAAGAGTAATTTAATGCCATTAACGCGGCTCGTTTTCATACCACGGTCTTCAGATCTCTTAATGTTGTGTTCCCCATCAATATTCTAACTTGGAGCGACAAATCTCAATCTTGGTTCGTCTCTCATCGTACAAATGTCTCTTTTGTCGTCATAGAATTTTAACTCATATTCTTATATTGAAAAATATATTCTTTAATGAAATTTCAATTTTTTATCACACTCTCAATAAAAGAGCTCGAACTTTAGTTGAATGTAATGCAAAAAAGAAAAACCTATGAAATTGGACGGATATAAAGAAAGATTGGAAAAAGTGGATTGAGATTCAATTAAAAATAATGTCACCATTCCGTGGATTCAATTTTTACCTTGATTTTTACCCGTCGAGATAACGATATTACAATTAGGAGAATACAACGTAATTAACACTCGAAGTATTGAAGTTTGAATATAATGTTAGTTTGGTGATCAACTGTTTTTTAGCAATATGAAAATTTGTTTTTCTGTCGGATATACATTTGGAATGATACTTCTTAAATATAAAAAATCTGTTGGAAAACATAAGATCATAATTTGGAAATTGAATGTCAATCAAATATCAAAAACAATTGTCTAAATCAAGGAGTTAGCAACTTATAACACTTTGATAAGAGTTTCAAAGAGATGTGAACGAGTTGTGAAAAGTTTCAATAAGTTTCAGTCAAGTTCCAGTTCTAAATTTTGTAAATAAAAATAAGAAATCGATTTTAATGAATTTAAAAACAGGGATAAACTAAATAGGATTATACAACAATTATTTTGATAACATAAAATACTCATTAATTATTGATCTTTCAATGAATCGTACGATATATTTTTCCATTGATATATATTCCATTATTTTTTGTCATTAACTTATTTTTGTAAACAAAGAAGATTTTCATAACAACGTAAGTAAAGAATTTAGAATGTATTGTATAGAAAAAAAATGTTGAGTTTGAAAGAAATTATTTCAATTCATGTGAAAAAATTTCTAAATGTATTAGTATTGTTCCTTGATTTTTCATGCCTCAAGCAAAAAATATTGTTTACGACAAAACCACACTATTTTCTTGCAAACCAAATAGAAACAAGTTTAAAAGATTAATATTCGTATGAAAGCATTATCTTAAAACCATTGAAGTTCAACGATGCAGCTTATTATAAAAGAGTTTTAAAATATTTATTATACTACATTAAAGTTGAAAAACTAGTTGCAATTTAATTTTTAATTAATTTAATTAATTCTCAAAACCAGTTGACACTTGAGCATATAAAGATTATTACAATCTTAAAATTTTTTTAATTTTAATTTAATTGATATGCAATGTATTTATTTATTTACTAATGGTAAAAAATTATTAGAAACATAATATTTAGATCTCACTGATTAATTTTCTGCATGCTTATTTATATTGTTGTTAGTTATTAAAAACGTATTAATGATTATTTTCTGGCTAATAATGAAAAAGATTCAATATTCTAAGGAAATTGTATCTGCCACCCACGAATTTGGAGAATAAGATTTTTTGAAGTCAAAAAAGGAATTATTCAATTTTGCTCTCAAGGTACTGAAATACATTAGACGACTCGTAGGAAGTTCACTATTTGCTTGATATTTTATTTAAACAAATGTACGACAATGTGACCTCGATTCGTTTTTTTGCAAATAAAACCAGAACTTCATATTACCGGCACCTCAATTGGGTAGAGTATAAAATTTTCCGTTTTCAAATTCATGAAAATAAATGTCTTATTGTATTTACAGACTTCAGAATGGACGTTTCCTGTATTTTTTCATAACTCTTTGTAATTCTTTAACATTCTTTGCAACTCTTTTTAAGAAGTTATGAGTTGTTAACCTCTGAATCGACATCATAGCTTCAAAATGACGGTTCTATACATTATCAATTGTTATAAATATATTATATTATTGAAATTTTAAATATTGCGCCATATCAAAGAATACTGAAATTTTCAAATGTCTTCAAGATTAATATTTTATCAAATCCTACAAAAATAGTAATCAAATTGAAATAAGAAATGATGAATTTTGCAGCTTCAGTGCTTCCAATTTTAAAAATGTCGAGCAATATACAATTTTAATTTGAAATTAAAACAGACATTTCAAGAAAGATATCAACTAGCTTGAAATATCGTTCATGTCGCCATTACCTAATCATTCCAAAATAAATCATTCAAATCTTTATTAATTATTCACAAAGTTAATTTCAAATGCAAAATGCAATTTTCTTTTTCTTTCGTTTGGTATAACTATTTAAAAATTTTGTTTGGTTTATAATCAATATTATTATTTTTGAAATAGAAAAATTAAAAATTCCAATTTTTTTTTATTTCAGAAGAGAAAGATATTCGGGCAAAGGGGAAAAAAATGGAAAATAAATTTAGAGTGAAATAATGTTATTATATTATAAAAATATTAACAGTTACATACCAGATGTATCGAATAGACTTCATCTTTAAGGCCGTAGAATTTTCTTTGCACTTGTAAGCCAATACTTGTTTAACACTGCTCACATCCACTGATGGGAACCTCGCGGTCACGTACGCTGCAACAGACAAAATAACAATTAATTTTAATAACCATTTGATGCTGAATTAGCAAATATTATAATAATCAATTGTCTTTTTTTTTTTTCTTCAAATACGATTTATCTGGTCGACTGATTTCTAAAGTCGTCAATAATTCTTGCGGCATATTCCGCAAGCTGATTTCATCAACAGCGGCTAACAAGCTCGGAACCGTTTTCAATCCAATTCTTCGCTTCAATTATACACAACTGGGATTCAGTCACGGTTGACTTGGTATGCGGACGCAGATACAAATTTGGATTTGATTCCTGGTGGTCAATTCAACAAACAAAAAGTAAAAGTCTAATTTAACACAAGTGTAAAAGGAAAATTTAATGTTTGTTTGTTTACTCGTTTCATAAAAGATGGATGAAACGTTCGCTTTCTCAATTCGGAGTAAGTGCACCAGTGAATAATCAGACATCAGAGAATGACCACTTTTTGAATTTAAGGTAACTTTAGTCTACCACTGACCTACAAAAAGGCCACTTTTTTTATATTTATTAGCCGGGTATATAATCACTTGGAAGTCTCTCATATCATCTATATTAAAATTTTAATATGAGAGAAATTAAAAAAAATGCTCTTGTACAATTTTCAACAATATGGCGGCCACTAAAGAGCTTTTCTCATTAACGTGCGAACAGCATTTCGCCTTTAAAAACAAAGATACAACCTTTTTAATACGTACGTTTGAAAGATAACAGATTCAACTGGAGTATGAACCTAAATTGAGCTTACAAAGAGGCGAACAAATATTGTTTTTGCAACATTTATGTTTTTGCATACTTTTTCGTTATTTTCTAACTTTCTGCCTTCATGAAAAATGAAATGTTTTTTAATTCTCTGTCTCGATTCAGGTTCAAACTCTAATAAAAACTCTTTGTTTAATTTTTCCAATTCTTAGTCGGACTTAATAATTAAGAAATTGGAATGAATTTAATTTAAATTTAGTAGAATTTATTGATAAACTTTAATACAGATTTGATTTTTTTAAACTGAAAAATAATTATGTCAAACTGAATTTTCAAAAGATCCAAGCCACGCAATATATGGTAATTTTAAGTTTTCTGATATTTGAAAAACTTCTTGTTTCAAAAACGTCAAGATTAAAACTTCCCATATTATTTTGGTCTTAAAAAGATTTTCTGTCGAAATTGTTTATCTAGGTTAGGTTAGAAAATTATACAGCATATTTCGTTCTTATTTATATCAATTTAGAATTTTGTCTGATTGAATTTTTTTAATTTTGAGAATTTGTTTGAGAAGTTATTGTCTTAAGAAAAATATTAAAATAGTTAGTTCTTTATAATTATATCTAAGGCTTTTCTAAAAAAAACTTACTAAAAAATCTGAATATTTTACAAACTTGATATTTCATTAGGTTATTATTAGAAAATATCAAACCAAGGATAGGCGACATTATTATTTAATCGTTTTATGCATTTTCAGTTACCGTGTTGAAAATGCAGCCAAATAAATATTTTCAAAAGTACCTTGATAACCACCGTTCATGTAAACGACTTACATGAAATTTGAGTAAATGTAACTCCTCATTGTGCTGCATTATTTACATAAATCGTTTACATCAAAAAACTTTTCAACGAAATTAATAAACGAATGAAAAAGAAATTGTTGGATTTTCAAAATTTAGTAAATTAAAAATTTGTTGTTGCTTATATAAAATTTATGTAAGTAAATAATTCAAGACAATGCGGAGTTACATTAACTCAAATTTGTTGTATAGCATTTAAGTAAATTTTACACAAAATTTATCTAAATCTGGTTATCAGGTATTAAAGGAAATTGAAAAAATTCATTTTCGAATAAGATGCAACTTTCAAAAATATGCAACAAATCAATAAGTCAGTCAAAATTTTGGTTTCGAAATAATTCAACGGAAAAGTTAATTGCAAATATAAAATAAGCCAGGTAACGACGCCAGTAACAACGCAGCACTACTCAAGCTTTACATTGTTTATTCAATATGCTGTTAGAAAATGGTCTTACCAGAACGAAAGCTTCATTATAAAAGTTTTTTAATGAATGATCAATTTTAAGTTGGAATCACATTGATTGATATTAATGTTAATTAATGCTTCCGTCTAGATACAAGAATTAACCTTTTCTTTCTTTTATATCACAGACAACTGTGATGTAATTATAACAATTGAAAATAACCGTGTTCTTTTCCAAAAGTAAAATCTCGTAAGTTCCGAATAGTTGTTGTTTATTTTTTATTTCACATTTTATGTTGTTACTAAAATGCGACAAGTGTTTCATTCAAGACCAGAAACACTCGGGTTGATAAGAGAGAGAAAAAAGAACCTTTTCACCAACCATGAAATATATTTTATTTCCCGTTTATTTATATTTCACAACTGCCAGGTACCGAATAAGTGTTGGAAATGCCAGAGATCGTTTAATAGAGACACTAATACGTCATACTATTTCATGCTGTCATGGAAACTTTGTAGAATCCGATACAAAAGCTCGTTACATTTCGTTCTATATGAAATTCTGAGTTCTGTTGTCAAGAACTTTAATTTCAACATCGATTTCACCTCGGTTCATAAAAAGCAAGTTAATTTCATGAATTGTGACCAACATTTTTTCAAACATCAGAAAAAGATGTTTTCCTAATAATAATAATGAATTTGACCGACATATTTTGATTCGAACAAGCGGCAAACATTTATCTGTTCATTTTACCTTGTCAAACTCAACTGTTTTTATACTCAGCTTTGATGTCACTCAAACTCAATTATAATACACAAATTACCGATAAATAAGTTTAAAAAATATTTGTCTTTAGCAAATAACATGCATTATTTTGTGAAAATATCAGTTAGGTCGAAATATATTGCGAATTGAAACACGTGAGAAATACCAATTATATAATTTAATTATAATTAGGTCAAATGAGCTATTTATATATCCGAAAGAGAAGTTGTTTTAAGTGAATTCAAAATTTGAAAGTTGTGTTATTATAATTAGACATCGACCTATTTCTACAGTTAAATAAATGACAATTTCTACTGTTATATTTAACTATATAGTTTATCCTCATTATATTTCCAATTTGGACAATATGGGAAAATTTCATATCACATTTTTGCCTTGCCAATATATTGAATTCACATAACCCTTTATACCCTGGGTTAGAAAAATATCGAAAATGTATCTCTGAGGCGACCAAAGGAATCATAAACACTTTAATGAAAAAGAAATAAAAGTTCTTCCGAAGGATAAAAGGATAAGATGGTAAATAAAAGTAATCTGATGAGGATTCAATATTATTAAGTGTCGCTAATGTGTATACATTTCTGTTTTGGAAAAGAACTGACGATGATGAGAAAATAGAATAAAATTAAGAGAAAAATGATCAGTTTGATACATCTAACGGACAAAAGTATTGTAACTTATATACAGTTATATAACATTTATATAACATATGTAATTCGGAAAAAAATGGAAAAAGTTACGTTCATATATCACCTGTGTTACATATGCATATAAAAATAACGAAAAACATACTTTCGGATTTTTTTGTTCACATTGAAGAAATATTATTTTATCGCTACTTTTTGAGATCAATTCAAGTTTATGTTCCGCGCGGTATCTTTTATCTATCAAACGCAAAAATTAGAAAGATTATATCTTTATTTTTAAAAGCGGAATGAAAGAACCGTAATAACGATGGTTGTGATATGTAAAAATATGTATAAAATATGACATGAAAACTTCAAAATCATTGTATAACCAGCAAAAAAATTACGTCACTAAATTTGTTGGTCTTAGCTGAGGTCAATGCCAAACCATAGTCCCCTCAATAATAATGTAATTGGGAATGTGCAAAAACTTACATATGATAGCCTGGACCTTGTTACGATCTAATGCTGGTTTGACGGGTCTTTCTGTAGCTGTTCCGGCCCGGCTCCAACGTTGTCCTGTAACTGAACACGTGGCTAACTCAGTGGGGCTGAACAGTATAGCAGCCAACCCTCGCGTCAACTTTCTATAATCGCTCCATTTCACGGCCCTCAGCTGTTCCTCGCAAACTACTATTCCTTCTCCTAAGTGGACCTACGACAAAAGAATAAAAACAAGCCATGATTAAATTGGTCGTGAAATTAAAAATAAAGGACTGAAATAATTTGTATTGCATCATCGGCTAAAATGATTCCACATTAGCCTTGATCATTGACTATATAAGTTGGATATAGCTGGAGCGCGCCTATATCATCAAACAAATCATCCCTCGATGTAGATGTCTATCGCGTGACGCGATATTTTCCAACAGAACTCGGTTGAATCGTTCGAAAAGGCGCCACCCAGGAAGTATATTAAGATAAGAAATCACTCGTGTGATCAAGTTAAATTTAACGGTCGCCCAAAATCGTATTCTCTGAGTTGCCAAATCTTGTATCCCTCACGTGTATTTTATCTCGGGCAATCGGTTAAAATTGTATCCAACTTTGGAGAAGAGGAACAAAAATTCAAAACAAATATTCTTATTTGAAACTCATCACTTTGTGGGCACACTGGTTGAATAAATTGTTTCGATTTATGTTAAATAAACTTGTGTCGGGCTATTTTGAAAAGAAATGTTTTTTTTAAGAAATAATAACGTTTCTAAATATAAGGCATGATTGGATTGGAGCCAAGTTTTTAACAATTAAATTTGAACGTGGATATAATTGTAGGAGTAAATAAACAGAAAAAGCACTTTGTCTGCACAAACGGTGCTCGGGTGTGGACATAAAAGATTGATTTTATTATTCATTTCAAGACGCTACTGCGCCTGGCTTCAAGTATAAACTGCACGAGCATTTACGCGACGAGAAAAACCCAAAGTGCAATCACTCTTTCAACGGCAGCAACAGACAATCTTGTTTCTATCGCTATAAACGCATTTTACACCAACAACAACAAAAAGAAAGATTTTACTTCCTCAAATAATGATTACAAAGTCATAGTTTTGTTCTTTGCAGTTTGTTTTAAATAAAATTATAACTTAATTATGCACCATTCTTTTTTTTATTAGTTCAAAAGCAACAATAAACTTGTTTTGCAATTCATGTCCGCCTGGAGCGGTACGAAATGAATTTTTCATTTTGTTTTGCATCTTTAATGACAGTTTTCTTAACAAACGTCAGATGCTTGTTTGCTAAAGTGCGAAATGGATTGTAATGTTAAATTAGAAGAAACAAGAGTCACGGAGATGAATCATTTCTTCGATTTTTTCCTTGGGAGTAAAAATAAAACCCTTTACTGCCATCAGTTATGAACACTTCATTGGTCACGCCCTTAATTGAACAATAAATTTGAATTATAAAGTCTGTCCCAGAAAACAAATTTAAGATCCACGCTGTGCAATTTACATTTCATCAAACATTTTTATTCCCTATTTTTTTTAATTATACAATTATTAAATCTCTATTGTAATCATTTCATGAGGCTTTCAATTTATATAGTGGTGGCGCATACTAAATCTAAGGTAACTTGTATGTACTAACAACCAAATACATATAGACAACTAGTTTCAAAACCTTAAACACGCCGTCATTGAATGTATTAAATTACATTACAATTTTTGAACTGGACAAACAATTTTGCTGACACAGCTGTTGATATTTATTATTAATATAAAGTTTAATATGATTCTGAATACTATTCAAGCAGCAAAATTTGTAAGTTGTATCAGAAATTGGCATGTTTACTCGAAATTAACGACAAGCAATGTTAAATATTGCACATGGTTTATTCAATATAGTTGATTATAATAAATCATATTGCCCTTCGTTCTCAAACATTTTCTTGGAATTTTTGTTCTCTCAAAGAATAAAAGAATGACTGTTAAATTTAGTTTTTGTTGGATAATAAATAATTTAGTATGAAAAAAAGTATCCTGAAGCCAAACTAAATCATGAAATATGACTGTAGACGATGATACTGGTCATAAAAGAAAGAGAAAAATATTACTTTTCTGTAGTCAACAATTTTCGTAACTTGAAATATGTAAATCAACAATTATTTAAATAAAAGACTTTGAAAATGTTTAATTGAAAATTAACACTTGAACAAAGTTTATATCGATAACTGATGCAATGAAGTTTGTAGCTTCTCGATTTACACTCGAGGAATACTTGAAAATGCAAATAAAGATCTCCAGGCAGCAACCCTTTGAAAAGAGTAAAGCTCTATTTAATTTAAATGAACCCGAGGTTAGACATGCAACGGGGACCGAAGAAATAAAAAAAACATCTTATATAGTATTCGTCTGTGTACGTTCTCGAACCATTAATTTTTTTGGAATTACACTTTTCTATCTCAGCAAAATAGTACAGAACTTTTGAAAGCAACTAAACGAATAAATGAAGGAATGAAAAAGATTAAAGAACAAACGGTATATCATGCAAATAAACAGTTTGGAAATTATTAACATTAACGTTTGAGTTTACAAAATGTTCTTGGTTGAAAAATCATGAGACTGATGAATGGTTGACTTATACTACTGATTATTATCTTTTACTTGAAAGAGCACTGAATGAATACCTTATAATTCGTTTTTAAAGGCGGTTTCTAGCGATAAGTAAAAAATATCAGGATTACATGTGATTCTGAAAAATTGACCTACTTTTAATTATATCTGATTGAAAAAAATGAAAACGAATTTGATGAAAAACTGATGATTTGTTTGATTGTAAATTATATGGATATGGGTGTACAAGTTATATATTTTTGTTATAATGTACGTGCACGAGTGATTATTTTTTTGAATATGTGAATTTAAATAATAATTAATGAGTATCAAAACATATAACATGAGTTGAATTGAGTTGAAAATTCGCAACTGTCATTCATGGTACGACCAAAAATCGTGCCATCGTGTTCAATGGATTTTGCCCGGGACAAAAGCCTTCTTGCAGCAATCTGACCACATTTAGTGCAAACTTCACTGAACGTAACTTTGACGAACTCCATTTAACCATGGCGCAATTGTTCAAGCTGATGATTCTCAGCTGCAAACAAATTACCGGTTAGATTATGATAACGCGCTCATTGTCTAGCTTGTCGAAATTTTTACACCAATCTTTTTCTGTTAAAGAAGGATCATTAATTAGCTCTCATATGAAAGGCTATTAGACTATCCATGATGTGCGACATTAACCTCATTCAGGGTCATTTGACCGAGTGACCAATTTCTCCGTAACTCAATTGCCATTATCTCAAAGACGAGACTGCAATTATTTTTTATCATTCCCTATTTTCCCGTGGAGTGTAACGGCCCTGTTTTATTGTCTTCGCGATAAATTTTGCATTCAGCCCGAGGGAGTGACCCTACCTTGAATTTCATCGGCCAAAAATTTCGGGACGAGACGCTTTTTGCTGCTTTTTTTATTGCTACGAATAAATACATATTCAGGGAATATATTATTCCTCTGCGTTGAGCTTTCAATTTGGATGATGTGCTTTTTTAAAAGACTTTCACTTTAATTTTATGAAACCATTCATCCTTAATTGAGGATTCACGTTTGGTTTTATTTATTCCTTCCTGAATGCCGGATAAAGTGGGCTGCTCCTTCTGAATCTAAGTATTATTTATCTCTTAACATTGAAAATTATTTCGTATATTCACTTTGGCAATGAAATCCGTGGCAGCTGAGATTAGAATGATAAATTAAACTGATACCCATGCTCAACCATGTTTTTCTTTGGATTTATTGGTTTTTGCACTTTTGCTATATCAAGACTTGAAAGCGTTTAATAGATTAATGATATAAAAAAGCAAGCCAACTTATCTTTCTTTGTGTTTGATTGTCACTTGGAGGAAACAAAAACACTTTGATTTAACGTGTATGACATTTTGACATGTCGGAAATTAAAAATTAGCTAATTTTACAATTAATTTTTCTTTTGTATTCAATATTCACTAGCTAAATTTTATCTTCAACTAAAGATAAATGAAGAATAAAATTCCAAAAAATGTAACTTTAAAATTACTGTTTTTTACTATTTTGAACATAAAAATTTGAGAAAAAATATAGTAATTTAAAATAAATGTTAAATTCTTATTCTGATAATTTGAAATGTTCAATAATAACATAAAACATATGACGATAACTGTAGAGAGATTCATATGAAATCTGAAAGTGTCACTTTGGAAAAGTCTATAAAATAGAGAATCCAAGAGGGGGAAAAGTAAGACGAAATAAAGAAATCATGGTAAAATAAAGAACGGAGGATGGATATTAAGATATGGATATGAAAAAACTGAAAATAAGTGCGCGATATCAGAATCGAATGTTCAAAATTGCTTTCTATGCAGTGTTATTTATTGGCTAAATGAACTTTCCATATTATAGGAAATATTGATAGGTAGAAGAAACTTACAACTCCGTCAGGATTTGCTTCCTCATATCCGTGATAAGCTGGCATCGCGGGTGGTGTTGTTCTCATATCCAGAGGAGACGAAGACGGCAAGTATGGATGAGCGCTGGACGACGACAGATGCCTACCACCTCTGGTGCCTAGGCGCGGCCTACCACGACGAACTCTTCGACCTTCAAATACAACAAAATATTTATAATTATCCAACTAAATAAATACATGTGTGACATATACACCGTACATATATCTCATGACTCATATATCTCAACATATTATTAGCATAGTTGCTATCATACAAGTGGTATATATGTGACACATATATTTCACCTTGTACATGTCACACATAAATATATAAATATATTATATTCATTTACTAAAGAACAATTTGCTTTGTTCATCTAAAAAAATATCTATAGCCGTTACCTCTCAACATCCAAAAACATTATCACTTCTAGTCATCTAGAACAATATTATTGAACCCATTTTGAGCTCAACAATTTGTTTTCATCATCGACGTAAGGATCTTGACAGTAAAAAAATGTTGCTGCTTCGCAACAACTCGTTAGCTGCAGTAATCAGTTTCAAATAGTTGTCGCTTGAATGAAATATGAAATTCTACTCTTCTCACTTTTACATCAACTTCTGACAATTGTTTCAATCATGTCTCAAAATTCATACCTTATTTTTGTCTTTAAATTATTTATTATTTTCTATAGTTTCGAATTGTTTTTATTTATATTACTTCTAATTTGCTGTTCGTCCTTTTTTTTTTTTTTCAATGAAAGAAAGGATGAGAAAACGTTTGGAAAGATGATAAAAATAGATACCATTAATCATAATAAATAATGAATGGTTGAGACGCTGAAAAAGTGCTGCAAAAACCAAGTGCGTCAATGTTTTGATAAAAAACGGGGTTGAAAAGAAGAGTTTGCACAAATCGCCCAACTTGGCCTTGTTATCATCGGGTGGATCAAAGATGAAGTGCTGTCACTCTTCAATCAATCTCAATAGTTATCAGCAACCAAAGAAACAAAAAAAAGAGACGTCGCCAGAGGAAATTAATTTCATCTTATATATTTATTCTTTAACCGAGTTTTTATCGGGTTTTATATGTCATAAAAAATGAAATGTTACAACGACATTTCTCTTACGAATTATTTTTTCTATTTAAAAATTCATTTAAAAATAACAACAAAAATGAATTTTTCATTTGATTGTGGAAATTAGAGGGATTTATATTTTCATTTGAAACAGGTTATAAATGCTAAGCGCAGATATAACGGAAACAAAACAATAAGAGAATAAAAAGAAGTAAATTAAGGTGATGTATAAAGTCTGCTACCACGAAGTTAGGAACTTTGTTTATCAAAATTACAATAACTGTTATTTTTAAAAAACTGAGAAGAGCGCGATTCTGCAATAATGGGAGAATTCGTGGCATAATAAAACATAATATTTCAGTGAAAATTGTAAACAAACAATGAGTCCTACGAATAACCTCCACTTCAAAAACTAGGAATCATTATTCGTCGATTTTTAATTATGAAAATTCAGTTCTTTTATTTAGGAATGTGTAAAATAACTGAGAAAATCGCGCTTTTCTCATGAAATTAATTTACAATCACATTATTAGTTTTTAATCAAGAAATCTGACATTACCTTAATTTCAAAAACGGATTTTTGTAAATTCAATATTCAACCCTTAACAGAAACAATTCAAAGAAACCTTTTATAAAAAAATCGTGATTTTTAGTCACAAATTTCTTATATCTTTTGTGATGTTTAATTAAATTTTCAGGTAAATTGAATTTGATTACGTATCAAAAAACAAGTTGTACTTTAAGATGATTAATATCGGTGATGTGTTAAGATGCTAAGTATTGGTTTATCCCGTAATATTTTAAACGACACAAATAAATACGTTCGAGAATCTCAACGTCAAATGAGATGAATCACTTGGAGGAAGACAAATTATAGTTTGTAAAATGTTTTATAGGCCAGCGGCTCTATCCTTTTCGTCAGCGTGAGATACGGTTCACAAATAATAATCTGTCTTTTAATTCTGCAGAGACAGAGACGTTGGTGGATATAATTAAAACAGGTCACAAATTATTCATCCTATATGTTCTGTCAAACTTTTGAATGAATCTATCCAATTAATGATAAATAAGCAGCAGCCATTGTTTCAGTACTACGTTTCAGAACTTTTGCGCTGAAATGTTGTGCAGGTATTTTGTAGAGTGTTTAAAAAAAGAGGCAAGAAATGGTGGCTAAATAAAATATAACAGTCACGAAAGCAGCAAAGCAACTTATAAGATCAAGACAAATAAAATAGAGGCGAATGAAGTTTTTGAGCACTCAACGTGAAAACGTGAAGCGTTTAATGTTTGCACTGGCGTGTACGCGTGTAATTTTATATTTGTGAAGTAGAATGAGAGTGATAAATACACGGAGTTTTGTTCGCCGAGTCCTTTATAATTGAGCATAAAAGAAAATTAATTGAACCGCTCTGTGTTGAATGTTGCGCATGAAATTCGCGTCTATAGAAGTTCAAATTGTCCAGTTGTTGTTTTTTTATATTGACAGAAAAGGAAGCCGCAAAAGAATTGTCACGTATTTATGGGCCGCGCTAATTTGAATTCAAATAAAACTGACATTTGCTTTTCTATTAAAAACTATAACATTTCATGTTCAGTCCTTTCGTTATTGTTTGCACTTTCTTTCTCATTATTTCTCAATTTGAAAACATTTATTGAAACAAAAATGTGCGTTTGAGCTTGCGAACAAAGGGCGATTGTTTCCTTTCGGATAGAAACAAAAAAAAAAACATCATTTGGATGAGTTCGGTATAAAGTTGCCGAGGTCGGACATGTGTGCTTGCGGTCAACAAAAACCAATCGCCATCAGTTACTCTTTATAATTTATAAAAATACTATACTATTGTATTAGTGAGTTTGTCATAAATAAATGGCACAAGAAAAATTGGATGCAGAGTTGAATTGACAGTGAAAAGCTTTTATCGAGATTGTATTTTCGTCAAGGAGTATTGATCAACGAAAAACACGGCATCGTATCGCATTAACGATACGAATGATGTGCGCCAGCCATTTTTCATCAGAAATCATCAATAAATGATTTCTCTTTTCAATCAGAAAACTCAAACCCCGTTTTGTGCTTTCCGTCTCAAAGGTGCTTTATTTTTTTCATATATCTGTTCAGTTTAACAAGAACATCATAACAACGCATGAAATATTTTAATAACATTTCGATCGATCGCTCCCGCGCTTTGAATTAAGTTCGCCCATTAAATTTGATACCGATTCGTTCGATTAAATAACGCCGTTTCGTCGGCAATTAACGCTTCTGTAATGAACTCGTAATACCTTATGAATAATGACAAGATTTGCATTCGCAATGAGCCGGGAGAAAAAAACCTAATTGATTGTTTGTTTTTTAATAAATATAATTCGATCGGTGATAAAATTGGTTTTATCGTCTTTTTATTTTAAAAATGAAAAGTTAGAATCACAACTCATAAACCCAAGTGATCGATTTTTTGGGTTTTTTAATTTTCATAAGTGCGGAGTCACAAACCGGCGTTTGATTTGTCCCGATGACAATATCAATTTATCAGAAAAATGCACTCGGAATCATGAAAAAAATTACAAAATGAATCGACGACGATGAATAGTAACGAGCAAATATAAAATTGTTGCAACTGCTCGCACTGGGACATGTAAATCACTACTTTTCTTCAAATAGAAAATAAAATTTTGAGCATCAGAATATATTTCTTATTAAAAAGTTTTGCATAAATTTTGAACAAATTTGAATGTCTGCCTGACGTGGGGCGAATATTTTTCATAACTCAGGGGAAAATTTTGTCGCTTCGCAAAAATATTTTCTTCAACGCACATTGTTGGAATGCAAATGCTTATAATCGACCAATTTTCAGAATTTATTTGCCATTAGGGTTCTTATCTTGATTGATCCTCAATGGAGAAAATATCGATATTTTGATGTTGTATGTATCGTTAACATAAATAAGTTTTATGACGAAACAAATTTTATCAAATAAATGCTATCAATTTTTTTCAAAAATTATTTTAAAACACAATTTATTTGAAGAATCAATTTTTCACTCCCACACGTTTAAAAAAAAAAAGAATACATACGATCTGGTTTTCAATTATGAATCAAGTTTTGATTTTTATTCATAGATAATTAAATTTTCGTGTAAATTGGATTCATATAAAAATCAATCTATAGATACACAAAATTGCAGCAAAACAAAAATCTCTTTAGCAAGCATATCGAGATCAAAGCTTGGAGATATTGCTTAATGCAATATTCATTGTTCTATTTTGTCATATGTACATTCTATTCTATTTTTTATTCTAGTTAAAAAAACAATAGATTTAACTACTATGTTCATTTATTTTTATTTCCATTTATTTATTAATTTATTATTACTATTTTTTTTATAAATTACTACCAGTCGAAATCTAATTGTCTACGCACACACTGCGTAGTTTGCAAAATCTAGAAAACTTTTTAAAACTAATATGCATAACAATGACAACTTTTAGTTGTTAAACAAATAAGAATAATGATTTTGAAAATAAAGAAAACATTGTTTCCCGAATTCCAAAACTAATATTATTAATAATACTTTTTTATATTTATCAAAATTATTGGCATTCTAGGATTGGCTGATGACAAGTATTATGGCTGTCAAGACAATATATGCCTCACGGACAAAAATATATTTCTGAAAATATAAAAAATATATATTTGCGTTTCTATAAATATATTTCCGATAATATGGACGATACTTGGTATATATTTTTTTATAAATTTCATTATATAAATTCATAAGGTAAATGTCCAAGTTAGTGACCGTGTACATATTAGTGACTTTCTGTCATTGAAATTCTAGAAAATAGAATTTATATTTTGACTATTTTAGTTTTGTTGAATCTTTATCATTTTTTAGTATAATTTAAGATGAATAAATTTACTGTAAACTTTCTGGAATGAATGATTAACAAAAACGAGTGGTCACTAATTGGTACATGTCAGTAAGGTTAAGGTAGTCGCTAATTGGGACATTTACCTTAAAATAAAATAAATATTTTGTATAAAAAAATTTATGAAAAGCGACAATAAGGCATATAAAATAAAATATATTTTACCGGATCTTTGATATATATCTGTCCGTGAGAGATTGGCTGCGTCGAAATGGGATTCTACTTGTCCGAATGCAAATTTAATGAATGTCGTAATTTTCAATTATCCGCGATGAAAATGTGCAAACAAGCAATGAACTGAAGTTGGTTGTGAATCACGTGACGCTATCAGTGACGCTGATTGGTTTATTTGCAAGGGGATTGGAGGTGGTTAAGTTGTGCGGCGTCTGACGGCGCTGGAGCGAAGTTAGCTCGAGGAGTTCGATGGCGGTGGAATGAGCGGATCGCAGGTGGCGCCTCAGGTTGCTATTGTTGCTGTATATTCGAGCGCAAAGCGGACAGATTCGGGGCGAATCCCAGGTGTTGCCGCATGCGTCTATAGCATCCACTGTGACTGCTCTGAAGGGTACTGCAACACACACCATTCCACCAAGTGTCAATTAGTTGCACCGCTCCAACGGCCATCACATACACCAACCACCAGCCGACCCCCTTTCTCCATCACGCAAAAATCATCAATATTCATTCAACGAATCCTAAAACTTTGGAAATATCGCAGCTCTGTTGAATGCAAGTTGAAATTAATGCCGCGTGGCACGAGCAGTTGTTTCGTCAACTTGTGTTCGTCGAAAATATTAACATTTATTTATTCTTGATTATTGAATTACACTCGTATCTCGCAAGAGCAACTTTTATGATACCGCAACGACAACTGTCTAATACTGTCGGTATAAAGGGCTTGTCGCAAAACTGGACTCAACTACTGAACCTGATAAATGTTTATTCACTTTCTCACTACCACATTGTTGCGATTATCATTCAAACATGAATTATAATTAATATGGCACTGTTTGAGTGTGTTAATAAAAAAAATTGAAAAATTAATTATGAAAGGATAATAAGTTAATTAAAGTTTCAACCCGAGTATTAAACTGTCAGAAAAAGGTGCCTGTCATATTTGTTAGGTTCTGTAGCACCACTCAACCCGCGATGATAATTCTTTACTAATTGTCATAGCCCGGAGCCATCAACAGAATAAACACATCACCGAAAATTATATATTGAATTAAAACAGTAAATCATCTTGCTCATTTTGCAAACTCTAAACTGCGTGTGATTACTTAACCTCTTCAACAAGTTGAAGATTTTTTTAATACACTGAAAATAATGAAATGTCAAAAACTTGCAATACTGATAGTAAAGTGAATGCAAAACCTTAGAATAATAAAAACTCAACTTTTCCAGGTTCAACACTTTTGGTGCTTTTGAATGTGATTGAGAATGTTAAAATTCGGAAAGTTGAGCGTAATAAGTCATCTATGTATTGTTGCAATTTCATATCCTGATATTAACACTGCCATACAGAAAAAAATAAATTCGAAAATTAATTATTATAGAAAATCGCGAATCCATACCAAACTTGGAATTCAGTGAAATTCAGTAAAACTAATTATCATATATTACGTAATAAAATTTCGAATATTTACATTGAATATTACAACATTATAAGCAAAATTTCATTGAATTTCAATTCTGGTTGGGTTTCGCGATTTACCATAATTTATTTTTAAATTTATTTTACTGCGTGCAATATTAAATTGATTGTGTTGTGAATGTTTAAGATTTTTTCTTTCAATGTAATAAGCATTTATTCACATCTTTTTACAAAGGATGCGAATGTGTCTTTTTTAAACTGTTGCTTAGATAAATTTTGAAGTTGACCAATGATGGGACTTCTATCTTATTTTTTACACTTGTCATTTCTGTCATTGTATACACCGTTGGAGAAAACGTCATTTTTACACCATGTGCAAGACAATTTATAGTTCTAGCAAATGGAAGAGCCTGGTATTGGCACTATAAATGTATTTTCGGGCGACCCTCAATGTAACAAAAAAATATATTTATTGAAATAAATTTAGATGCATCTATTTTCTAAAAAGATTTCCATTGCATAATATGACTGTACATAGTGTAATGTTATTTTACACACAGTAGAATGAGCAAATTTAAATAAATATATTTGAAGTTGATCAAAGCACAATGAATATGTATAACCTATTTATTAATGGAAATATGAATGAATATCATTATAATTTATTATTGAAATTAAAAAAAAATTTAAAAATTCTAAACAATAGGGACAATATGGGTCATTGTGACTCTTTGGAATGAATGTGTCAGTAGAAATAACTTTGAAATTAAAAAATTCCAAAGAAGCCCGAAATTGAAAGTTAAGATGTATAAAATTGATATATTAACAAAAAACTATGGATAATAATTTTGTTAATGCAAAATTCGTTGTGTCACATTCACTACTATTCACATTCAATTTCTACTACCATTTTTACTAGATATGGAAATATAATTTTCTTCTTTGTCGAGTATAATATTGTTTATATTATATAAAAATATAAAATGATGTGTTGTTATTATTTGAATTTAATGGACATGTAATTGAAACGGGTATATCATAAAAAAATGTGCATCTCTATAATCAAGAGTTGAACATTCATTTTCATAATAATTGCTGCTTTGAAACATCAACTAACGAAATTGTTGTAACAGTTGAACAACTTAAGGGATAAGTGTAAAATCACAGCACATCTGAATAAATACGCAAACTGTTTATACCTCAGTGTAAAGTAAACAAAAGCTTTAAGCGAACAAAGTGTATGCGGATATGTTATCAAAGTTGTTGAAACGAAGCTATTTAATACATATCCGTTAGTGCGTTTGCTTTCGAAACTAATTTACCGGCTATTGGACGTGCCGCGAAGTTTTGCTTCAACTTGCGTTAAAACGACTTGCGCATAGTTGCGGTTTTGCAGATGTTCCATTGCGCCACGTGTGTAAATAAATCAATTCGTCGGGCCAGAAAGTCATTCTCACCACTCAACATGTAATCAGCAGAGACACCTTATTAAACAAATAACGCATTTATTCTAATCAGCACCACACTCCACTAAATCACGTTGAGGGCACAACTGTTTCTTGAAACATTTTTCCCATGCACTTCTTTAAATCATGCAATTCCAATTTCTTCACGTTATAATTATTGCTATTGAACTTGCAAATTCACTTGCAACTTGCCTCGTTTTCCGTCACTTTGCAATCCTTTTCTGAAAAGTTAACTACTATACCTATATTGAGTACAATGTGGATTCAATTGGCCATAACACTTGAACTAACGTATAGCAGCTTATTTTCTCAATGTATAAAGTTCGTTTCCAATTTAAAACCGAAATTGGTCAAATTTGTGACACAAAGAAAACTTTATAGAAACTGCGTTTTGCATATACAAAAATGCAGTGTATTATAAAATAAAAAAAATTAAAAAGTTGTACACTCGTATATTAAAATCGCTGAGAAATGTATATAATTTTTCAGAAGTTGGCTAAGAATGTTCAATGAATGTGGTATGAAAAATTCTTAAATTTCTGCCTAATTTTCTAATGACCAAGCAGTTTTAACAAAAACGAGTTTGGACTTCAGAGACAACTGCGTTAGAGTTTGGCCTTAAGGGCGCTGTTCCGGTACTAAGTTGTTGAAACTTTTTTTGACAGCTAAATCTTTGAAGAAATAAGACATGAAAAACTTTTGTTTCACAATCCCTAATAATAATTCCGAACCAATTTTTGAATTATTGAATTTATAGGGGCTTAAATACAAGCTAGATGGATGATTAGCATATAGTACGGACATTGTATAATAATCATTTCCTAAATACTTTTCATCAAAAATGCATTAACATTTTATCTCATTTTGTGAAAAGTTTGAAAAAGAAAAAGAAAATTGAGAAAGATCAGACCGTAAGAGATCATTGTGCGTCAGTTAATAGTTGATCATTGATGTAAATAAGTGAACGACGTAGATGAAATTGCGACAAAAAGTGCTTGTTTATTGTTCGAACGTAGGACATAAAATAAAGGTAAAATAGGAACATCGCTATTGCGTACGACGACATGACAATAATACTATGCGTTAGGTAGTGATTGATAAATGACTTAAAAGTATATATGCTCTGTGTGATGGTATGTCGATTAATTAAGAGCAATAATTATAATCTTGTAATTATAATAATGAATGATGAGACATCGATAGACGATAACATATGACAATGATGAAATGAGTGTTTACATTTGGTTATAAATCGGTGCTCACTTAAAGATACTTACATCTCAAGTAAATGCACGGTATTAACGAACCGCAATGGACAATTTCAAATTTCCCAGAACTCTGACCAATTGTGTCGCAACAAAACAATTTGTTGATATGAATATATTTGATTATTATTATCTTTAAACAGGAAAATGAAATACGATTTTCCGGATATTGGAAGCAAGTTTTCTCTTTTCTGTTTCATTTTAGTGCTTCAATAAGAGGACCTTCGCCGAGTTTCAGTTCACGATAAAGACACTTATTGCGATATTTGCTTCCGAAAGTATTGTCGACATATTGCCTTTCTTGGTACCATTAATTCTCAAATATTTGTTGAAAATTGAACATTCATGCAACGTCAAATGTTTCAATAACGATTTTTTGTTACATTTGGCCCAATTGACTTTAGAATAAATTTCAATCATAACAGAAGAATATTTCGAGGAAAAGATAAAAAAATGGTTCAAGTTAAACGAGTTTAATATCTGAGCGACCGAAATTATCAGAGTACATGGATTTCAAAACAACAACCCAATAAAATGTACAGTGTTTACATTGAGAAATGTCGGAGTTAGTTTCAGATCATAACTATATATCTAGATGTGAATTTGTAATTTCCTACCAGGTTTCCTCTCATGAATGAAAGATATGCTGTTCACGTTTTAATGCAAAAACACTTACATTGTTCTTACTGGCTGCGAACAACATCTTTTTGTTTATTATTTTTTTATTTTTGTTTTGCAATAAAATAAAGTTTTATTCCAAGATGTATGAAATGAATATTCATAGAGTGAAATGCATTTTTTTCAACGATGATTTTCATTATCACATACTTTGGCTGTAAGAGCGAGCGTATTCTCAAGAAAATTACGATGTAATATTTTCGTCTTGACTCCGACAACAATTACTTTTTCTCATTGCAATCTGCATGTTGATCACCATTGCGGTTCATTTACAAATAGACGTACGGCAAAACTTGCATAAATTCAATAAGCTGTTTCGAGTTATTCACGTCTTAGTCTTTATTTGTATACCTGTGCTAAATAATTATCCAATAAGTGTAAAAATGTGTACGTATGTATTTCGCGTTGGAATGTATTTCTTATTATCTCACTTTCAATTTTAATATAAAGCTTTCTTCTGTCCAGACAATTGTTATGCGCCAAAAGCTTTTGACAATAAAAACGAAATCAATTTTATTTTAAATTTTCAATTGGAAGCCATGTCTCTGCAAGATTCTCTCTTGTTTCTGAATAAATTATACCGTTGGAGCAATCGAACGTATGCCCACTCGGCGTCAATACTTGACGAATTGAACATTCATCTAAATCCCTTGTTGGACTTCGAATGAACCAACTCGATATTTTGAAAAGTGACAATTCCAATTTGATTAATATTGGAATAAAAGAATTGACGATTTGTATGTTTTTTATTTTCAAAAATTGGCGATGTGGAAATGATTGGCAAGGTGACAAAGTACGGAGTCTTGAGTTATATCGCGTAGCATGGCACAGGTACCAAAAATAGCCATGCAAAATGCATTTTGAAATGATTGGCTCAAATAAAGCAACTTGGAATAGCTTTGAAGATGAATGACCGAATAGATGAATGAATAGATGAATAAATAATTTGATGAATAGTTGAGAACAAAAAGTGAATAATGTAATTTTGGAATAGAAAAAAAGTAATTTGATTGAAGAAAATGGGAAGGGATCAATTATCTGTTCAGAATTGCGACGAAACGGGCCGTGTGTAGAAGGAATCGACGAGGTAAACATTCAAATATATCAGTCGCACTTAAATACTATGTACGAGTAGTATGCGTAGGTAGTTTTTTGTTTACTGAAAATGTCTATTCTACGCTTACATAAATAGCGACGCCGCGCATCGAGTCGAATAAATACATATCACTTAAACAGTTAGCACGGTTAATTCGAAGCGAATTGATAGTTTGTGTGTGTGGAAAAACCGTTAGTGTTGCTGCTGCGAAGGCTATTTGCAATTTTATTACATTTTTTTCTTTTCATTTTTAACTTAAAAACAGTTACTGGCTCGTTTCATCAACAACGGACCAATCAAATTTCGACTTTTGTTCGGACAATGCATTCGTCAATTGCGCTGAGCCTTCGGTTCGTTTTGCAGCCTCCTAAACGCGAACAATCCATCGCTCTCCTCTGTCCCTATTCTCTGTTCATGTCTTTCCTCGCTTACTTCTATCAGATTTCATTACAATTCAAAAGTTATAAGTCGTTTTAGCCTTTACAAACAACTTTATCATCTGTTTGAATGAGCTCTTTTACAGGATAAGCCCTTTATTGCAAATTATTCATTAAGAGGTTTAATTAGAGCTTGTAGTATTGCGATTATTTTGTTTTCTTTTTTTTCTTTTTTTCGGAGGATTTTCAGGTCTATTGTGACCAATTATTACAGAGTTATGCATCTTAATATGCAATTATATATGCATTTTGTATTAATGTGTAGAGTATACTTTACGAGGACTCGCAAAGTCCTAAGTTTGCTTTTACACCAAATCAACTTCTTCTTCTTCTATTCCTTAAACTTTTTCCACCATCAGGGCCTCATCATGAACGAATCATTTATTTTTATTACTCGAAATCTGACTACGCGCAAAACCTTTAGACTTTGGAATTTTGAAAATTGTCCCAACAATATTCGAAACACGCGATAATTAAAACGTCTCTTTTTGTTTTCCTCTTTTACTTTCTATTTATAGATTCTTCGATGTAAAATATATCATTTCTTTTATTTACTCATTTATTCTTTTCTTTTTTACTTCATTCCGTGCCCTCTGCTTATCATTTAATTTATAGAAATGTTAAAATTTATAGAAAAATACGCATTTTCTATAATCTTTTATACATTTCTATGCTTATATCATACGATTTGATGAACAAACCAATCTTATTCATCGAAAAAGAAGACTAAGAAAGACAAACAAATTTTTATTCATTGCAAAAATTATTTTCAAATCAAATCGTCAAATTATTTTTGAGTAAATTTGTTTTTTTTTTCGAAACTCGAAACATCGATCGAGATTTTTTTTTATAAAAAAATATGCCATTGATGACAAAACATTTTGCAAGTAGAAAATTAAACATTTAATCTTGAAAAAGGCATTCGAATATTCGTATCAGTCGTATACAGTAATTGTCCTTGAAGCTACATTAAAAAATAAGCTACGATAGTATATTTACATTGACAAATTGATTTGTCGAATTGTCATAGGTTAAAATTATTATTTGGAACTTTTGAGATGAACAACAATTGTCAATGTGCTTTTGTTTAGTTAAGTTATTCCTTTGCGATGGGACATTTTTTTAAATTTTGTTTCTACATCAAAAGTTCCAACCAACCTTATTTTCAGAAAGGAAATTTTCCACTCTTCGTCACACTATTTAGCAAACAAAACCAACGTGTATATATAACGTATAAAAAATTTCAACTCGTACAAATATAATCAAATTTAAAATAATGTACAACTCAACCGAACAATGTAATGACTAGAAATAGTAGAAATGTAAAAAAATGGTAGAAAAATAATGTACACGATTTACAGGAAGATATAAAAACATATGAATAAGAGAAATAATGATTGAAATAATAGATACAAAGAAAGAAAAATAAATGCATAGGTCTAAATAGGAGACGACTCATGCTTACTTATTAAGTAGATGAATTAGTAATACTAAAAGAGTAATAATCTATAGCGATTCGAATACACGTGGATTACGTAGTAGAATCGTGCGGTAGATTAAAACTTTCGCTCGGTATCTCACTTACGGGAATACAAATGTCGTAATTTACATATGTACAAACAAACGCACTGGTTGTCAAAACACTTTGAGCAAAATGGCTCGAGTTCAAAGTATAATTCAGCGTCATGTTGCACCCACGTTTTTCAGCTTTATCAAAAGAGACGTTCCCGGAACCGCTCAAAAAATATTCCCTCCCGCCTAAAAAACACTTGTCTTACGTAGTTTGTTCGAAATAAAAGGCGATATTAATAATAAAGAAAGCTACTTCTTTTTTCAACGTTGACAAAAATTTTAGTTGAGCTGCTTCTTTGTCTTTCCCCATGTTTTTTTGTTCATTTCTTTCTTTTACTTTTTGCGTTTTGAGAGATTGAATATGCGCTGTATGCTGATGCTCGAAGGCTTTCGCCAGTTGGGTGTTATCAGAGAAAAAAATGTTTTGCTTTTGCGGATGAAGTCTTAGTGTTTATGGTTTGCATTTACTATCGGTTTGTCGTACAAAAACCTACGACACTATCTGTTTCAAATATAACTGTTGGTGTGTATCTGTGTTGTATGAAACTGCAGTGAATTATAATAACTAGGTAACCGGTTTAATGCCCAGCGAAGACCAGCCTGTTGGAGGATGCTTATTTGTTTAACATTACTGCTTTATGAAAACGACGTCACTCGGGTCAAAGGACAGGCTCAAAGTTGACCTCACCTTTGACTCTAGCGAGAGAGTTTTCGCGGTGTGTAAGTATATTGTTACAGGGTATGAATCGCGTATTGCACTTTATGGGACGAAAATAAAAGAAAAATGGTGCGGGGTCAAAGACGTGTGAGTGAGTGTATTTGTGCGGGTGTGCTTTTATGTGTGTATGGGTGTATGTGTATGTGTAAAAAAAAGTTGGAGATATGCTGTCCAGTTAAGTTAAAACGGAAGCACCATGGTGAGCATGATTGTAGCTGGTTTTGCCAAAATCACGGTTCATAACTTGTAAGAATCGGCTTGAAACACTGTCTGGTAAATGGTATAACAATATAGTAATATGATATGCAACATTTATAATCTAACCTTACGTCGGTATAGTGAAATTGTCACTTATGCTGGGCATCCATCATCATTATTGTAACTGAAAACTATTTTTCATCTATGTCAGTGGCGTTAAGAAAAGGGGGACAAACTGAAAAGCAGTGCATTCGCTTATCGCTTTCAACAAATCAACAGATATGATAATGGTAGTTTGTATATAATAAATTGGGTTTGTCGCGAGCAACAAACCTTCCAGCACTATTGTGTAAAATGCATCTGTTTCCTTTCTTCCTTCGTTTTTTTTTTATTTATGTAAAATATTCTCGCACAATATATAACTTGCATCTTGCATCTGTTTAATCATTTGATTGTTATGTGAGGTATAAAAACCTGTTGCGTGTGATTGGTTTGCGATCGCGATCGTCACGGTGGCCAGCGAGGTCGGCTCTCGAGAACCACTGGGAAGCGACACTTGTACACCGACCACCTCTCCGACACATTTACCGAAAAAGAAAACAACATGTCCATAAACCTATGTTTACTATTACTTTTAATATTGTATCACAGAATCTGTTCTGGCAAATCATATAGATGGCTTATGCAGCAGTTTTGATCTATTGCACTTCTTGTATTTATTCCTTCCTTATATACTGTATCAAAATATATTAGCTCTATGTGGGGGAGGGGACAAAAACTGTTCCTGTCAGAAACGGTACTATTTCTCATTTCATTAAGACTATTGTAGCGGTTGCGTATCGGTACTCGCAAAGGCGCGTATTTAAGGGCATTTGTGTATGGCCGTTTAATACTATTGTTTTAACTATTGTTTGAGGTATTGTTCAGAGCATGTAATCCTATTGCATTTGTTGTTGTCGTCGGCTGTAAACTCATGATATGTTCATAATAATCAACCACATTGATTATGCATAAAAACAATCGTAAATCGTAACGTGAAATTGCGTCGAAGAAAAATGTTTTGGCGCTATAATAACGCTCAGAGGTCGCGCGCCTATCATTCGACTTTCATCTTTGCTTAGGTATATTATACAACTGTCATCATAAGTAACTCTCGTTCTTATTATATATACATATTTATGTAACAACAAAGAAGTTTATATGTCTCGGGAAACAAAACGTGTGAAATGAGTTTGCGGGAAAAAGAGATAAATCGGTAAGTTGTAAAAGTCAAATAAGAAAACATCACTGTTCTTGTAATCGTACTGATGGACGTGTTCGGACCGTTCGGTCAACAAATTTTCGGCAATGTGTCAGCCAAGGGTCAAAAAAACCTTGGATCTCGGTTGCATACCTCGGTAGCCGTGACAACCATGGCGAATCGCTTTTTTTCTTCAATATGGAACTATTGTCGTCTGTAAAGTATAATATAAAAAATCCTGAGTTGTACTGCGCGGTACTATGGCTATGGAATCGTGTTAGTGAGTCCCGTGTCGGTTAATCTGATTACGCGAAGCAATCATGTCGCGGTAGACGTTATTGAGCAGAAACTTATTATCGTATAAATCATAGCAACTTCATATGAATATAACGTAAAAACAAACATTTGTTACAAAAAACTCGACTGTCACAATTGTCAGTTCTTTTTATCAGGCTTGCAATAAATTAAATTAATATCTCCCATATATTGCAACATATAAACAGTCATCTGTTGCCATATATGTAAGCATATACGGTTGGATCTACCATCATATATACGTTCATATTTGCACGCATACGTGGCTTATATGCAAGCTTAAATCTAACTATATATGTAACAAAAATGGTACTATACATAGATGTCTGTGTGTGTGTGTATCTGTGTGTTTGTATGCCATGTATCACATATATGATGCGATATATATTTGATTCTGTTTATAGATTATTGGAATAGCTTGACAGCCAGTTTTATTGAAATATAGTTTGAAATTGAAAGTATATAGAATAGAATGTATAAAAAAAAAAAAGTTGAATGATTGAGGGTTTGGCATTTTATTGATGGTATTAGATTAAGTCGTGAGATTAGAACACAAGCAAAGCTAATGTATGAGTGAGGAGCACAAATGAAAAATGAAGACAGATTGTTTGTGAAATAACAAAGAATGAAGGTAGACAGTTCCATCGGATTTCATCGGACGGAATAACAGTAATGAAATTGGCGGCGAGAAGAGAATCATTAACCGACACGGAATCTCGAGTTACCCCCATCCCCCCCTGCCCCTTAATATATATACTGCATTATCTTCATCCTCTCGGTTCGCTTTGACTTTTCTTTGTCATCTTCTTACTGCTTTGTTTGCAATCACGGTTTGTTGATAACTGTTTAATAAATATTATCACTCTGTTGAGCTTTCAATTGGCTGCATATTGCAATGTATGCTTGTGAAAAATATATCATTGTACGGGCTATGTTCCATTGCATACTGCGTTTGCAATAATCAGTAAAAAGTAAATATAACTCTCTGTATGAATATAATATTGTTGTAAATATCTGTAGTCTGTGTAACACGGTATAGCATTAAATAAAACAACAAGTTATCCAGCTGTTAAAAACTATCAGTACGAGGTGGGATGGCTGCTCCACCTTCGGTTATTCATAATTCCCCGATTATAATGTATCATTATTATTGTAAAAAGGACCGGTTCATCTGACTGCTGAATCAATCGCGTCATTTTAGCTCCACTCGTCATGAACCCGCATTACATTCAATTCGCCGAACTCTATGTACAATTTGGGCGCGCTAAGGCGAAGGGCTCGTCATTGGACGGAGCCCCCGGGGTTCATGTTCGTACATTAAATCGAATCAGCCTTGTTTTTATATTGAACGTTTGCTCCCTAGCCTAGTTGAATCGCGGATCGTACGTTTCCCATTGAATCACGCGAGTTGCTTTATATTTTTAATTTAATACGAAACGAAACGAGATTAAAAGTGTAATGGTTGAAACAAACAATTAAAAATAAAAGTTTTTGTTCTTACTCATATATCACAAATAAGATACTGGGCAAATAAAAGCGAGCGCGGCCCCGCGCGAGGGCCGCCCCATAAGGATCAACGAAAACAACTTAATGAACCGAATCGGTCATCATTGGGTGCTCAGTTAAAAGTCGCATTGAACTGTTGGATCATGCCACCGACAAAGTTCTTCGTGTCGGGCAGCTGTGCGACCTCCAGCGTAAACGAGTTGTTGTCGGCGTTCTGAAACGCCCGCAACTTCTGCTCGGCGGTGCTCGCGGTGCTCGCATTCTCGTCGACACATGGCTGCGGCGGCGGTACAGATGGCGCCAGCGCGGGCGTGGCCGCGGCCACAGACGGCGCCGCCGCAGCCGTTGCCGTGATGTGCTGCTGTTGCTGCGACGGCTGCTGCTGTTGCTGCTTGCCATCGACAGCAGGTGGCGTCTGCGTGCCCGAGCCCCGTTGCTGCTGCTGCTGGTAGATCTCCTCTTGGCGATGCCGATCCGCGACGCTCAGCTCATGGAAGCTGACCAGATGCCGCTTGAGGTACAGCTTGGTCTTGAACGGCTTGTTACATAGAGGGCATGTGACACTCTGAGGGTTGTGGATGAGGCGCATGTGTTGCCGCAGGTTGGACAAGTTACTGTACATGCGGTTGCACACAGGACAAGGGCGCGGGTCCAGCGAGTGCAGTTTACGCAGGTCAGCTGCAACACACACACAACTTGCTCTAACCGGTAGCAGCCCATAGCACATAGCATCTTTTTTTTTTTTTCTATCTTTAGAAACAGCTTAGCTTGTTTTCCGTATGTACTAGTAGTAGTTAACATAATACCACCCACCACAGGACAGCAACAACCAGCGAACGGCCCTACGTAGCGTTAACCAAACTTCTTGCTGCCTGCTGCATTGCACGCCACTCCAATCGGCCCATTCTCAAATAGATCTCGCATTTCTCACTTTCTCACCTTCTCACTCTTTCCTTGTACGAATCTTGACAAAAGGACCGTCCATTTCTTTTCTTCTCTCTTCTTTTTTTTTCTTTCCTTCTTCTATTTTTGACAATACTTTTTTTTACTTTTCATCATGTACAGCTCTTCCAATCCTTTTATCAGTATTCTGTACAATATTTTTGTAACCATTTTTCATTTCTCCAAGTCCGCATGCAATTTCAGACGTTTCTCTCCCAGCACCGGACCTATTTGAGAATGACCCGTAACGATAAAAATCATTTCATTCATTTGTCGATCATGAATACGCTTTTTCACAGACATACTAAACAGAAGTTGTGAACATGAATACGAGTAATCACTGAAACAAATCAAAGCGAAAACAAATGTGAGATGAAATGGCATAATTTTTTTAATGAAATGCAAAAATCCGATTTTTGTTTTGACTTTAGTATTATTTTTTTTCTTTTAAATTGTTGTGCTCTTAATCGCGATGCGAATATCAAACTCGTAGATGCAATGCTAACACGCAAGAGATGTTTATTTACATGAAAAACTAGATTTCATGAAGAGTATGCAGGAAACAAAAATGATCAAAAACACTCTTCTAATGTTCGAATGAAGACCAATTCGATCAAACAGTAAGCCAATGTGATATATATCTTTTAATTGAAACTTTTTTAGTGATGATCTGACTTTATTTTCAGCTATGTATACTTTTGCAAAATTTGGATGATTTCAAGATCAAAATTAGTGCACAAAGTAAGCGAATGATGGTAAAAATGTGATGTGACTGAATGAAGATAAAGTTGTATTATATAAAGTTAATTTTCATTGAAGCAGTCATTCATTAGCTCTTGTACGTTGTACGGCATGATGCGCTTGTAATGAACGTGTAAGTGTGACTGTTTTCGAAAGCATAAGGAAAGTGTAACAAATAAAGCATCGGGGGTTCTTGTCCAAGTTGAGTGTTTGTGTGTTCTGGATGTGTGCGCGCGCATATTGAATGTTTTTCATGGTGAAGGAATTTATCGTTCAAATTGAAAAACAAACATTATGCTCTCCCAATAATTCTATATAATATAAAGTGTATGCAAAATATGTACACTAAAAGGGGCTGTGGCTGTTTTTCATTTCGTTCAAAAAAAAATTCTTTGAGTTGGCACGTTGTGATAATAAATTAATTGTTTTTGTACACCACAGCTGGATATCGCAAACTGCACTCTGTGGACTCGAGCCTGTCGAAGCCTCCGAGTGTCAAATGTCTCACGCCTACCAAGACCTACCGAGCTACACACGAGCTTACCATTTCAAACTGTCAAGATCCCTTTCTCCTTCCTTCATTCTACTCACATTTGACATTTAGGATGTAACGGCTAGGTTGTTGCTGTTTGTAATGGTGCTCGCACTACCAACAAAATTAATTTTCATGTGCCTACTCACCTTGCTGCTCTTGATTCAATTCAGCATTCCCGTGTGATGGCCCGGGCATACCACCTTCTACCCCACTTCCTGTAAAATCAAACAGACAACCGATTAATTTTGCTGACAGTTATAACAACAATCATTTTTCATGCTTATACAAAGTGTAATTAAAAATACGCTTAATAATAATAAAAAAAAGAACACCGCGAGAATATTTGAACATGAATAATATTCTTGGGTCGAATGAATAACGATTGAGTAATTGTGTAACATTTTATTTCAGCGGTTATAAATATTTAACCACAGTGCGGTTTGACATCAAGTTGATACATTTCATGCAAATTATTTGCTCTTTCATCTGATTAAATCAAGAATTATAACGGTGAATTCATTTTGAATTAAAACGTTTGCCTTCTTTACAGCAAGGTAGATTTCATGATCGAATTCCCTCGCTCTAGCTGGAATTTAAGTGGATTTAACAAGTTACATCTTAGTGAACTGGTGTAAAATTCATGAAGGCAAAATCTATTTTCACTCGAGCTTTTGCTTCCGACCAATTTTCCCTAATCGATGGACCAAGTTCCAATTTTGTTCTTCAGATAAAACTTGTATGTTGGCCGTGCTGCTAAGTCAAATCTGGAACAATAGAATCAACTGAATTAATTCTACTAATTATCAATTCGGGGATCCGACAATTAACCGATCTCAAACTTTGTTTACATTACATTAATCAAAGATTAACTTTACTTACCTTAAATATTTGTAGTAATCCACTCTTTTTTTATTTCTTTATTCACACAGAAGTATTCATAAAATCTCATATGTATTCATATGAGAAAATTCATAGATACTTACTTGATAGAAATTTTAATTAAAATTAACTTTTGTACAAACACACTTCTGAGTAATGAATATGTTCAACTTGTGCAAACATGATACATCTAGTAGGACGCGAGTCGTCGTTTTTCGAATAAAACTAATGTATTCCAACAATTTTGGACATAAAATTTGAATGCAAACGTCAGCGCAAGTTATATTTATTATCAGCTCATTTTAAAATACGTCAAACTGAATCTGAGATATTTGTATTAATATTATTTATCGTATGAAAAAAAATCAAACATAAAGTATGGTTGATTAAAAACATATATCTATGTAATGCATTTGCTTATTATATTTGATAAATTAATGCCAAGGTAAGTTGATATCAAAAAATAATTGAACTATATTATAAAAGTTAACCAGATTGTAGACTTTTAAGTTTTGTATATAAAAAGAGTATATTTTATTACTTTATCGTCAATATTACGATATTACGTTGTGAAATGTATTTTTCTTTTCCTTTTTTTTTTTTCACTAATTGGTTCTGTAGATACTCATGAATTTTAATATTTGACGCATCGTTAAACAGTTATTGAGCTGTAGTATTAATGAAGTTACAATTATGTAACAGAAATTTGTTAAATGAGTTAATGTACACTTTTTTAAATAAAATGTAAACATCAACTTGATGCCAATTAGTAATGAAAAAGTCATAAAATCGAGTTCTCGTTGAAAGGAAATGTAAAATGTGTTTACCCATATATGACTGTTGATAAGTAGGTAAGACCTCCATGCCCCCATCCAAACTGAGAAAACCACCAGGCAACGTGTTAACATCTGGCTTATTCGAACATTCGTCATCACTGCCATATTCTGGTAACTCTACTTTTGGCTGCAATTAAAATAATTTGTTTTTATATTTTGTACAATTTTAATCGTTATTTCATCTTCAAGCCAAGAAACGTATCTTTGGATTCAAAAACAATTGACAGACAATATCTGAGAAGTTATATAACATCAATTTTTATATTTTCCCCATTTAGATTAGTCAAAATAAAAACAGCGTTACATAATTATTAAAACTGTATACAATATTATTCAAAGTTGCAATTTTATTCTGAATGTTAGATAAATGTTAAATTCTATCTAATAACATAAAATGATTACGTTCGCTCCAACGAAGATATAATACATTGGTTAAATATTTCAAAACAACTGAATTGTAATGTGTGGATTTAATTAATCTGAATTTATTTAGCTCTGATTTTTTAATATATATTATACTTTTTTTTAATATTCATAATACAATCTATCTATATGGAAAAAAACAAGTAGTGTGCATAAATTTAATCCAAGATATCATCGAGCGAATTCAGATACTATCTTTGTATTCGAATCTTACATAATAAAAGAAATAATCAAGACATGACATATATGGCTAAATTCTAGATAATTATAGACGTTTCCATCATCGATACAAAATATCATCCCAAGCATGTAATTACGCGGAATGGAAAAAAAGCGATATGAAAAAAGCTATATCTGTATACAATTTTTGTCTTCGACTATTTCGAGTTTCTGAAACTAAAGTGAAATTTAATCATCTGTATTTTTTCTCCTCTCATTGACCGCGTATTATTTTTTGTCACGTTTTTAACAGAAATTGAAGATAATGTTTTAATAATAATAATCACACATACGATATAATAAAAAAATGAAATAAAAAATTATCTCGTATATATTTTTAACCATAATAATGTTCCATGATTATTCGAATACGTATTAATTTTCCATTAGTGAAATCTATTATTGTTTCAATTAATTGGAAAAAAAGGTCGACCGAAAAGATTGAACTTAAATTAATTGAGTAATTTGTGTGTATTTCGGTTTTTCGTACCTCAACAATGTCGAGATCTTTGTAACATTCAAGTTGGACTTGAGGCTCGATTAGAGGTCGCGTACGTGGCGTATTTGCAGTGCCAGCTGACACGGGGGGTACAGGACTAGAATTTTGAGGTGAATCACTTCTTTTACACAGCCTTTTCAAGGGTGGTGGGCTCGAAGCCGGTGGAGTTTTACTGCGCTCATCATCGAAGCTCGGTGATGTCAAACCGCGACCATTTGACGACGTATGATTGTTGTTGATTTTTGAATACTGAAAATAAACAAAGCTCAATCAATACAACTGGTCGTAAATTCAAAAACACATTTTCCCCCCAACCAAGCTTCTTTTACTTAATACACCATTCATGTTGCAATTTTATATTCAATTTGACCAACTTTTCCGGTGTTGAGTAATCATTAATTATCGACTTTGGTGCACACAGTTATAACTTTGTCAGCATTTTTGAGGATACTTTTTGTTTTTCATTCCAACAAAAAAAAAAAACAAAAAAACGAAATTCCAACATTTGTTTTACAGAGCACATGTACGTATTGACAATATTTTCTTGTAAAAATAGTACTTTGCTAAAAATACATTTTCAAGGTGTGCAAAATTATGTAAGCAACATATAAATTTCGTCACGAGTGACTGAAATACAAAAAACTGTGTTTTTTTTTATTTATTTTTTTTGTTCTCATCTCTTCGTTTCCATGGATATTGTTTATACCTTTTCGTTGCTGTGTTGGTTGTTTTGGGAGTCGGTGAGACCTCGAATTTGAAGAGATTCGGCAGTTCGTAGAAACGTTGGTAATTCCGCTTGGGAGATGTTGACTTCTCCAGCGTACATGAATTCCAGTAAGGATTGTAGATGCTCAAATTCGACATCTCGCATAAAAATTATTGGATGTTTGCATGGATTCGTCTGAAAAGTACAACAATTTTCATCAATCCAAAAACAATTACAATTTTATTTATAATAAAACTAAGAAAATGTATATAATAATTTCACAAATAGTGAACCGATTGAATAAAATGATACGAAAAATGTCCCACCTTTTATTTTGAATGCTTTTTCAAAGATTATTTTTTCACATTGATAAAATCAACCATCTTAATCCCCGAAACTTTTAAATTGAAAGATAACAGATATTTCAAATCGTGCAACGCATTTCACAGTCTTTAGACAATGTTATTAAAACACTTGAGAAAAAAAAAAAAAAAAGATTTTGTCTGAACAAAAGCTTTGTCCAGGCAAAAGCTTTGCATGAGTATTAGCGTTGAGATAAATAAAAAATTTCAAACAACATTTCATATGCGTCAATTTCAAAGGTAATCTATTTCTTTTTTAATTTCCCTCTTCTTCTTTAAATAAATAAATATAAAATTAAAAAACAGTTGAAGCAAACGAAAGGAAAAAATATTAAAGAAAAATGAAAAAAGAAAAAAAAAAGTTGAGAACAAAATGCACGTGAGCAATAAAACATTAGTGTGAGTTCTCCGATAAGAAAAGTTGTAATTATTAACGTACAAGAATATCTGGACGAATTGATTCATTTTATGGATTTTTATAAATAAAAAAGAGTGTCACGAGAAGATTGAATAAAAAAGAATGTATAAAGATTGGATCGAAATTGAAATAAATGTGTGAATTGTTGAGATTTTGAACGTGAAGGATCGGAGCGCAGCATCCAAATGACAGCTTGTTTGTATCGTAAAACAATGTTCAAATCTGCCCACGAGTGCCAGATACTTAGCAAATCTTGGCGTTACATAACTCTTGCTATGGTTATGGTGACCCACATCTCGCGAACAATTGTTGTTTGCAAGGCTTTGCAAACTTTTTCAAACTTAGTAGAAAAGCTGCATCATCAAAAAATGATAAATCATAAAGAGGAGGGAGAGAAAGAAATAGAGAGAGAAAGAGAGAGAGAGAGAGGAAGGGGGGAGGGGGAGAGAGAAAGAGAAATAGAAAGAAGGAAGGAAGGAAAGAAAAAGAGAGATAGATAAATAAGAGGATTTGGGATGGAAAAAGAGGATGTGGATAATGATGGAGTTTATAAAAGTGTTTTTGAAGATTAAAGCCTGACATAACAATGTGTCGTATGTTGGCATTGAGTGGAGCCAATCGGCGGTAGCGATTTCTGTTGTCTCGAGTGAGAGCGTGAACGCTTAAAAGCTATAAAAAGACGTAGGAAGAATCGTGAATGGTCGTCATCGTCGTGGTCGTGGCAGGTGGTGTAATTACGGAATGAGGATATGACGATGGAAGGATGCGAAGACGTGGCGAGATAAAAAAAGGGAATTAGAAAAAGAAGAGGCGAGAGCGCGGTGCGGCGTGGAGAGCGAGAAAGACGCACGAGATACGGGAAAAAAGATAATAATGAGGAGGGGAGGGGCGCGGGTGGCGGATCAAAGGCGAAATCAAATCTAACCTTGAATAGCTCCTTGAAGTAAGGGCTGCAAGCCGAGAGGACGACCTTGTGGGCCTGCAAACGTCTGCCGTCGCAGGCGAAGGTAACGTCGACAAAGTCCTCGTCATCGCGCAGCGCCTCGAACTGGCTCGTGATGTTCGCCTGAAAATTGTTCCACCGCAAGCAGAACTGCTGCTGGCTATCCGTCATTATCCTTTCACTCGACTCCCTTAACACCTACGATCACACATCGGATAACTTAAAGTACCGTACGGCTAACTAAACTTAGTCCCTTCATTACTGTAAAAATGTAAAATGTAAAAAGTCTGAATCGATGACTGAAGAGGAAACGTACGTTATAAATAATGACAATCGATAAGCAGGCGGCTGAACCGCGCGCCACCAAACTCCCTAGCCGACTGTCAGCGCGCCAAAACTCCGCGCTTCGAAAACCAACTTTTTCCCGCGCGACGCATTTTTTCAATTCCCACCTCATTTTTTTTCACCGTCGTCAATTCTCAGCGACATGACGTGGCTCATCGATTCATCGGGGCGAGACAATTTTTCAACAACTTTTGCACACAATTTTGCGGCAAAATTGTCTCGAGAATTGTCAGCCACTTCCGCTCACTCGTGCCAATTAGCGGCAAAAAATTTCCGCCACGGAAAAATCGCTAGCGACGACGCAAACGCCTAGCGGGAGGGGGACCTCGCTCGTGTCCACCCAGTGGTGTATTGCCATGTTTTGCGTCATGGGATTCCGGAGGGGCTTCATGCCAATTTTATGTAACTCATCACTTATTTACCAATTCTCGCTAAGCCTCCATTTTTTCAACATTTTCACTTCTCCAATTCAATCGAAAACTTTATCGATCATACGATCGCACCTTTTTATCTCATTTATCCCGTCAAAAAATCCATTAACATGCTTTTTATAAAGAGAATCAAAAATATCTAACTCAACTGTAATTTGATATTTTAGTAATTGGTTTTTTCCAATCAAATCAAATTGTTCCAGGGACATTATTCAAGTTATTTCTTTTTTAATTGATCTAAAAAATTTAAAAGCTTTGACAATTACTTGAAATGTTGTAGCGTAAATAGAAGAGCAACAAGGACAACAATTGTAATGAGAAAAAAATGCGACGTTTCGTTACGGCCCTGCACGCACACGTACGCTCGCGCACACATGCGAGCGTTTGTGTTTGTGTGTTTTTTGTTAACACCGTGAATTTTTAAGTTGATTATGTATCTTGAAAGCATGGCAGACGGAAAAAGCGAGATACAGCACGTGCACGATAATTTTTATGATATAGGTACGAGCGCGAATCGGACGCTCATTGGCGCTAGGTGGCCAGGGGACCATGCAATCATATTCGTACACAAAAATGTTGCATATGGCTGTGTGCAGTTCGCCTCGCACAATGTATAGTGATACAGCAATACATTCGAATTACAGAGAATAAAATGGTGTATAAGCAGTCAATATCCACAGATAGCTATATAAGCTCATCGCGCTAGCTTTTTACACACACGCGCAGTAGTTATGCCATAATTCTGTCTGGCTCATCAACCGACATTCAACAAATTTTTCTCATTTTTTTTTTTTCTATATTTCTTTTCTGATAAATACAAATATATATTATAGTAAAATTATTATTATTATGAAGAAAACTCATATAACATTGATATTTTTTGATGTCCTTGACTTTTTAGTATTGTTTATTTTTTGTTTAAAAACTACATAAGGTCAATCACAGAGGTCATTTACAAACACTATTTATTCATCAACAAATGAATTCGTTTATTCGAAACAAATGTTCAGATGACCTTGATATTCTTATTTTTGTTTCCAAACAATAAACTTTGCACGCATAATCTGTCTAACCTTTATGTATAAATAATAACAAATATATGAAGAATATTTAAATTATGTTTGTATAATATGAATTTTATGAAAAATAAATATACACATAAATGACTCAGTTATTTTACCAATTTGTTTGAAATTTATTTCGAATAAGTTTTAAAGGTCATTGTATAGACATGATGTCCATTTATGAACAAGAATTAAAAAACAATCATTTTTACGTCTTTCATTATTTTTTATACAAAAACTAATGTTACAGCTAACTTAAAAATCGTATCTATTTGTTAAAGAAAGAAATTCCTACGGAAACAATTTTTTCCTGATGCCCTTGAATTTGTATATATCTTTTTTTGTTTAAACAATCAGAGGGCATTTACAATGACGTTTACTAATAATTTAAACAAAATTCAAATTCGGTATCATCATATTGTTCTGGTGGCCTTGATTATTATAATGAATTTTACTTATAAGTTATAATAAAATTTATAATGCAGTATACTTATAACTATAAGCCATTATCTTTAAATTTGGAACACAATTATCTCCTTGATTATTACTTAGTATTTATTGGTATCTATATATTCTTAAATATTATAATTGTTTATTATTTCAATAAATGAAAATACAATAGTTTACATTTTTTAACGCAAATGTCGTTAACATACTAAAAGAATGGAAAAATGTTATCATTTGCTGTTGCGAGACAAACGAAAATTTCGGGCGTCGACCTCGCCGGGAATGATTTAATTACACAAATCCATTATTGATTTGAAAAAGGATATGCGCTGTTTGGAGACAATTACTCTCCCCAAAAGTCTGCGTAAACATTTTGGACCATCCAATGCGAGAGCCGACATTTCATATTTTTGAAAGGATATCATTCTTCATTACATATTATGTATTACATTTTGTGTAATTCTTCGTTAAATTTTATGCTTGTTATTTCGTGCATCAAAAGTAATTTCGAAAAATTCGTTATCACAAAATTAAATTAAAAAACAGATAAATATCCATTTTACATATTGTTGATCATTAAAAACGATTTTTTTTTTTTTTGTAAAATGCTGGTTGAAAAAATGAATGAATATTTTCAACGATTATTTTTTTTATTAAAAAAAATATTTTTCATTTGTAACTTTGTTAATATGGATTTTTATTTGAATACTTAATTTGCGCGTTTTTTTAAAATCACATATATAAAAAGACAAAAAGCAAAAAAAAAATCGTTACAAACAGTTTGTCACAAATTTCTATGCAATAGTCCATCTGTACGAATGCGCATCATTATTTTATGTTCTATTTTTTAAGGTTTTCAGAAAAAATCAATCTGTGCAAAATTTTCGCGACTTCCATAGATGGCGTACTCGGACGATGTAATATATAGAATCTCAAATATCTTCATATTTCCCGTCTGTTGGTCAAACAAAAAATATTTTTTATTATTTTATTTAACATTTTTAATTAATGATATTAACATTTTTATGAGATATCAATTGAAGAACAAACATAAATATACATTTATATGTATTTAAAAATGCATTTCTGTTGCCGAATTTGAATTTTGAAAAAATAAACAAATAATAAAATACAACAACTTGAAAAATTAAACAAAAGTAATAGAGTTTAGAGACAACCAAAAAAATGAATGCTTATTTGAACCAAGGTCAAAAAACAAAACTGAAAAAAGTGACAAATAATTCAAAAATTGGTACAATCAGAAACGATCGTCTGCTGGCGAATTGGCAAGCGAGGTGCGCGCGCAGCGCAGGCTGATTGGAAAGATTCGGTTGCGCCCGTACGCACGTCTGCTTCATGGCCGTCGTCCTGTGGAAGATCGCGTCGACGTCTGTGATTAGCAACGATTATCGTGGCCAACGAAATTAAACCAAGTGGACCCTCTCGAGCCCTAGGTTGACGAACGCTTGGCTTTCTCGTGGGATGTCGCGCGACAATCATGTCAGCCCACGATTTAAGATGGCAGCAGAGCGCTCAAACGAGCGATGAATTTGTGCACCAGGATGCATTTCAGAACTTTATTATTCACGGTAAGTCTCAAACTCCCCCTACCATTTTTTTTTTGTTATCAACCGGGCTTACAATCACATTCACTCTCAGCCTTTTAACAGGCTAATTGAAAAGTGACTAATCGAATCGTTAACCTATTTCCTTTTAGATCGCTAGCAGCATGAACGCCAAAAGCCTCTCTAAATCAATAGAATTGAATAACCAATTTTGGTTACTCAACTCTGACAGTTACAATGGTTTTCATTGTTTTTGAGAACTTGTTTCTGATGAGTTGTTTGACGAACGTTTCGTGACATTTGGATGATGCGCTCTGCAAGTCTTAGATATCTGTTTAACATTTATTAGCGCTGTTTACTTTTGCTCTAGGGCTGCTCCAAAATGTCAATCGATCGTTCAAGGTTTATTATAGAGCGCTCTGGAGTCAAGGGCCGACTTACGATCTCTCAATTTTCAATTGCAATACTTTACACCCGATGATGTAATTTGATAACTTTGACAACCTGTCGTTGGCAACTATATTTTCATTGATCAACGATTTTATTGTTTTTTTTCCCATTGTTTTGCTCGGTTTATTGAAAATACTATTTTTAGTTGGAATGTTATAATGTCAGTTGTTTAAATAACAGTAAAAAAATTTTCAAATACCTTATACAGATGATTTTTGAAGGTTACAAAACCGATTGGAGAAACTGAACAATTGAAAACTAAACATACACTTTGTGTTTACAATTCTAGCTTGGTCCAAAGGTGTTGTCGATTATCAGTGATATTATAACCTACATTACACACCTCTTATCAGTCTATATAGTTTTTCTACTGCTCTTTAAAAATAAACCCGCCGTAGTAAATTTAGTTTAATTGTATGACCATGAAAATTGAAATTGTACTGTCAAATTTTTATCACGTTAATTATTAATTGAAAATTATCATTCGTTCATTTCATAATATTCTAACCTACAAAGATACAATTACTAATAAACATTTTTTCCTTTTTGTTTCAGATAACTCGTTCCTACAATACATCAAAATAGAATTCAGATCAAATATTTTATTATTTGGTAAGTATATCAAAACTAAAATAATTTTAAAGAATTAAATACCACAGGCGTGACATTTGTTCAACCTTTTTATAGTTTAGAAATTGTAGAAATAAAACCTCTACAGCAGTTGAAATGTTAACCGAAGAACTGTTGCATATATTTTTGTCCAAATGTACACTAATATAGCTCTGGAGGAACCAGCAAAGTATGAGAGAAATGTGTTATTGCCTCTGACGCACATCTATTTTCATCTTAACAATTTCATGTGAAACAAACTGTGCTTGTTTCGAAAACAAATGTTCAAACATTAAAACACCAGTTTTTCGTGTTTTCATCTCGACAAACGAACGAAGACAAATTAATTGTTGTTCAATTTGAACTTTGGTATGGTTTCAAACGTTTATGAATCACCCTTGGACTGTTAACCATGTGTATTGCAACTTACATAATTCACTTGTATAAACACGTGATTTTATTTTTGATTCAACTTGTTCGAAACTATAAGAAAAGTAACATCCTGATTCTGACGAGTTTATGTAAATTACTTTTTTTTTCCTGGGAAATAATGTGATTCTACTTTGCAGAGTTGACTTGCATTTAATTAAAAGAAAAACTTCAAACAATATTTCATCGTTTTTAATTTGTTTTCTTGTTTTGTGTGAAATTGAAAATGGGGGGACGTTCAAATGATATCAGTTGAAACAAAATGAATTGTCATTGGCCCAAAAAGATTTTCATTTGTTTGAATATGGTTCGTGAAAATAATCTTAATTGCAATGAATTAAATTAAGGTGACTTTTTTACAACTGATAAAAAAAGAAGACAAAAAAATGAAAAAAAGCAAATATAAATACAGTTTAAGGCTGCAAATGTTCATTATTTTGCACATCGAATAAATGTTTGAATTAAACGTCTGAACATGGTACAATCAAAATGATATAAATTGTATTAAATAATTTGTGGCTTTTTACTAGGTAAGTAAGGCGATATTCCTCGTCGCCAAAGCTGCATCCAAGCTGGCCACCGTGGAGAATGTGGGTCTGGAGAGACCCGAGATTACGACCAGGGTTTCACCCGCATCCAGGGCTAAGCACCTTTTATCACTGAGAACACCGCGAAGAGCAGTTTCTAGTACACCTGTTACCACCAGAGACGCCGAGACTATTACAGGTATCACATCAAAAAATGCACACCAGTCTTGCTATACACGACCACTCTTCAATTCCAAATAACAAATTTTGATTAAATTATTTTTTTCATTGTGTTTCAATTTTCTCGAAACAAAAATAACGAGAAAAATTGTTGATTTAAAAATGATTAATTTGTTATTCAAGTGTTTCAACAGTCCAAATTCACTGTTTGGAGTGCACCAGAGTACTGTGTTCAGTATAACCGTAGCTCGTTTTATAAGAAGGCACTTCGCTACGTGATCCCATGGCGTTAGCCATCAGCTCAAATTGCGTACTTTGTAAGCGTCATCATCATTATAGTCATCGGGCTGACATGCCATAAGACCTAATCATCATCATCATCATTAAACTCTGCGTCATTACCGTAGGCTCTTAATGGCGCTATTTTAATATTAAAAATCATTCGAAATTAAAAATAAACAACGTTATATTTAAAATACAAGAACAAAAATGAAAATTGCTTTTGACAACTCTGACGACACGTGCTTGACGTTTTGCAGTGCACGCTGTCATCTGAACAGGCGCAGCGATATCTTCTCCATTACGTAAGACTTCAGTTTGGGTCATTGCAATCTATAGACGCTGGCGCGAAACAGGAAAACACCTAAGTTTCAGAGTGTAAATAAATCGATGCCTAATGACCACGTGACATATCCATCTTACGATTCTGAGATAACCAAATTCTCAAAGTAAAACAATATAACGACCTCTTAGAGCTTGACGAAATGTTTTTTTATTTTTTATTTTTATACACAATCAATGAATCATAAGATAAAAACCAATGTCAAGATAAACTACAAATTTTTAACATTTCGGTCAATTGCTTATTTATAAAATTTCAAAAAAATAATAACTTTTTGTAATGTCAGTTGAGTCATCGGAGTTCATTTTTAAGGTTGCATTGATAATACGTTGGTTTGATAAGCGGGTCATTAACTATGGAAACGAATTTTTTCTTACAATATTAGTCTCGGCGTTGAAATTGGCCCTGGTCCAGAGGAGAGCTTCTATTTTGACCGTCGCGAAAGTGTATCTAGGCGAATTCGGTGCAGCCGCTCGTTCCTTACGATAGATTCATACCGGTTTGTAATATGCAGAGTCTGTCGCCGGTCGAGACTCTTGTGACCTTACAAGTCTGATGGAAATATGATTTGAGTTTTTATAACTTGTTGTAATTAGGAGTGTGAGAGTGAGAACTAAAAAGAAAAACAGAATAAATGAGGGCCAACGTGGTAACAAAGTTGGGGTGTTGGTGAGGTCATGTTTTTGGGCAACAGCAAGGATATCAAAAGGCCCAGGGGCCCAGCTAGATGCAAAGAGATTGCGGAAAAACGCGCGGCTATTCTTAACAAGTGGAAAGATGGTAATTTGAGCAACAAAAATTAAATCCAAATGTGACTTTACAGTTGAATGGGATCATTTAAATGAGTTTGAATGGGTAGATTCAAATTGATAAATTGACTAACAGTATTTCGTTCAGACCACATTTATTTTGAGTAATTAACGCGTATGAACTCAGAAGAACCCAAAAAGGACTAAACAAAACCAGTCGAGGTAGTTGGCACCGGGTTTAAATATATCCACGCACTATTTGGCTCGCTCAATGTCACTCAATTGTCTAAAGTAAGTAAATGAAAATGAGCATAAATAGTTGGCCCAACGCAAGTGGCTCCGATAAATTATCTGTCAACTTTTGGTTAACTGGTTCGAGGTTTTTGGGACATTTGAATAGAGGTGTCCATTCACAAAGTACAGAGACTCAAAAGAATCGCGAAAATTCGATCGATTAGATTGTGTCACATTGAACAATTGCAACTCATTTTGAAATAAGCGACAATTCCATAAATCTTACGAATTCATTATTTAATCAATATCAATGTTATCATAAGAGTATAACTGGTGTTCAAAAGTCAACTGCAGTTGACTTTTTTGCATTTCAGATGGCAGCACATGATTATTGTTAAATTATAAACATTTCCAATGATAAATGAAAATATATTTCAAACATTTTTTTTCTCAACGATGTTTTTTATTTAAGAATTTATTCAATTTACTTTTTTAAAAACATTTTATTCACATTGTTGATAAATTATTTCACTTTGAAATTGTTGTGAAGTAAAAATTTCTCATGGAGCATCTCCGGATAACTCTGAGTTGTTCTACGGTTCACACGGTTTTGTCGACTTGCATCCCAACTTGGAATGAAACTGCATACCATACCGAGAATGAAAATCAGATAGAGTTATGAACCATTGACTGACTGAAAGCTTTTTTTTTACTTTACAGAGGTGTGCAGCGGAGGGGAGTTGCCAGAAGTAGAGATAATCAGCCTGCTGGAGGAACAGATCCCGAGGTACCGTCTACGAGCAGATACTCTCACCGAGTTCCAAGGTAAGTTTATTGCAAGATCAAACTAACTTGTTGCACAATCTTTGTTTACGAATCAACAAAAAATGATGAAGCTTGTACAGCAACGGTTAAAAAATGGATTCACCGATAAGATTGTTTTTCTTCCAGGTTATGAAAACGCAGACTGGTTCATCCCATCCCCTGCTCTCAATCTAAAAGACGAGGATTTGAAACTATCGCCGGACCAGATCCGGGAAACTCTCAATTATTTCAGTGAGTACAAAATCGAACAAAAGAACTATTCTTAACATTTTAATACACATATTGTGCTCTTCGTCGAATTAAATAAAACACCATCCTGCACGTCTGCGGAAACGAAAAAATAACTAAATCAAGCAATTTCACACGACCAAGGGAAATCTACCACGATTTGTTGAAAGAAAATTGTAAGTATTGTATAGTTATAAAAGAAATGCTGGATTCATGCACCAGCGGTTCGACTTTTGTTAAATATATGTGCAAATTTATCCACCTCCAGGAATTTGGTTAACACTTGAAACTGACTGTAACGAAGCGGAACTACAATCAAGGACGTCACATATCAGTGATCTAAACATTATTTTGAAACCTCGATTTTGTCTTGGTGATGATGAAAAAAGTAACTTTTGCCTCAGTTGTTGAAACTATTAGGTATAAATCAATAAAATAAATGAACAACGTCAGAAATAAGCAAACGAACAAAAATGGAGATGACTCGAACATGTGTGTCACCGTCCGCCTCGTTTTGACAGTGATTTAAAAAGGCGACCTTGACAAAAGCACGTGATCCGTTCCCAACGCTATTTAATTTGCGGTGGAGAAATGGGAGCACGAAGATATGATGCGAACCCATCAGATGCCTTAATTGGGTAGCGTTTATATATAGTTATATGGATATACCTATAAGGTATATCATAACAGACAATTGGCGACCAACGCCTGGGAAGACTCTCGCGGTTTCACTGCTGGCACGATCACGATTACTGTTAGTCCCTCCATGACCCTTTGCCTTCCAAGTTTTTGTGTTAGTCTCGAAGTAAACAATGTTCTTCTATCATTATCTTTTTGTCATTGACGAATTTTGTTCATCATGATAACATTTACTTTTTTATATTCATTATATAAGCTTTTGTGGGTTAATTCAAATTTGACCTCAGATAAAAATGGATATACATTTTAAAAAATGATTCTACAGTTTTCGTTAATTTAAACACTTGGAATAATTATTTTTTAGCACTTATTATTTTATGATTCAATCATTTTAGCATGATTGCAAATTTACTGTGATTAAAAATCAACAAGTATTAAATCAGTAAAATTATATAAAAATTAGGAAAAAATATAAATGTTTATTTCAAAATAGTGATAAACTTAAAACATATCTACAGCAATTTTTAAAAATAGACATTTGTTGAATTGTAGATAGATGTTCTTGGAGTTGTAATTTTTGCGTGAACATGTTTGTTTTTCGTCAATATTCATAAAAATGTTATTGAAACAAATTTTTTTCTAATTTTCACATGGAATATGGTAAAAAAATGCTATACATTTAAAGAAAATAGTTACAATCTATTAATTTAAATTATTTGCATTTTATCATCTCTATATTTATTATACAAACATGTTACTGTTTGATCATTGCATAAAAATAAGGTTTTTCTTAAATTTATGATACTTTTGTTATTCGCAAAAATTCTTGTTTACAATGTATTTCCATGCATAAGCCTCTCTCTCATAATTATTTATTATCTGGTTCTGAATATCAAAAATTGTACAAGCCCAAAGGGCACGAGGCAGTTAACTTTAAATAACTGTTCTACGATAACTCATTTCTTTACAAGTTTCTCATTATATTTTTAAATAATTATTTCATAGATGTAACTGTAAAATGTGACTTTATTCGCACCTTGGGAAATATGCAATTTTTCATCTATGTGAACCATATGAAGCAGCAATTTTGTATTACCCGAACAATGGAGGATTGTGAATTATTTATTAGTTGTAAAGTTTTACAATGCAAAGGAACGAAAAAAAAAGGTCTGCAAAGTAGCGCATTCTGGCGGAAACATGGGGTAAACAACTGTACACGCGCACGTGACAGTGAGGCAACCCGGCTGGAATGCGCTGGTGCGCTTCAGTCATAATCGCGTATTCGGCGCATTCGTACTTGCGTCTGGTGGATACGCGCAGCCTAACAGGCTGCTCGTATTTCTTCATCACCGACTATATTTTTCTATCGCCGTGAGTGCTCGCCGTCACAATACAACCCAACAATCTCGTTTCCAATAACAGATTCGGGTCCCGTTTGTTAAAATACAAAATTTGTGCCTAAAAACCAAGTGTCAAAGTGACGCCCTCGGATGCTGCGTTATCCCTACCCCTAAGGAGCAATCCATTTCTCGCATTTCTGGCTCGGATACGGCCACCTTTGACCCGCCTCGCGCGTGTCTAAGGTCTGTCATATCATATTTTATGTAATCCAACGAAATGCTCTTCTTTCATTGAGTCTTGTCCAAAATAACTTTCAGTTTTTGCTTCATAATTCTCTTTTTTCTAAGGGCTAAACAAACTTTCTAGGTTAGATGCGCGATCGATTCCAATCTGTTATCACTCAAAGCTCCTCCTCTGATAACATTCCCAACTTTGATTTTTTAGCATTTCTAGACTATTTTTCAGTTCGAGTTCCGGGATTTTTTTCAACGTCCCAAATGTACATGAAATATTTATCTATTGAAATATTTATTTAAAATATTTATCGATCTGAAACTAAACATATTCGAAATGCGACATTGCTGCTTTTCTTGTTATATTCGTTGTTAAAAAAATTGACCTTCAAGCCGAATATAACAAGAAATGTTGTAGAAAAAAAAAAAAAAAAAGTTGAACTAACGAATAAGTTATCTAACGAAATTTTAATAACAATTCTAAACTATAAATTCAAAAGACTTTCTAAACTCGTTGTTAGGTTTTTTCTAGATTCTTATTTTTATTTTTTTATTATATAAAAATGATGGTTTCATATAAGACAGCTACCAAATGCTGCCGAAATTCGAATGAATATTCTTCTATTGTTTTAAATCGATCATGAAATTCAAATAAATTTGATTGTAATTCAATTTCGCATTAGCCGTGTTGACAAGGATTCTGCTCTAAGTAAACATTTTGTTATCGTCTGATTTGTTCATTATTTGTCTTTTATTTAAATTTCACTCTAATGTTAGCGCAAATATAATTTCACATCAATTATAAAGCTGGTTTATAAGAAAAAAGATAAAAGACGAACAAGTTTAAAATTGAAAGAAAAAAGATAAAAAACTTGTTTAAAACGAAAATGTATGTAATTATTTTTTATTTAAAAATACATAATTATTATACTTTTAAGATGAAGCAAAATGTTTGGTTTGACGGATTGTTCTTTGATGAATATGAAATTTGCAGAAACCGTTTGTTTGACTCAATCATGAACTTGTATATGAACTTTTGACTGATCGTTGAGTCACGCGTGCCCATCAAACAGCACCTATGCCGGTACGTCCACGAAACGTCAACTCTTAAAAAAATGATGGATCTTTCCACTGACCCGGAAACACCATAAAGTTCACAACTTTCCCACAATTTTTTTAATTGTCAACTCAGATTTTTTTTTATTTATTACAATAATAAAGTTTGACAAAATTATTAATTTAAATAGAATTATTAGTAGAAATAAGTTAATCCTTACATAAACTTTTTGCAAAATATGTTGCAAAAAAAAACGTTAACATTTAACGCAAAGTGAAACATTTGAGTTTGTTTTCTTGATAAAAAATGATTCTCTTTTCTCGCAATGTGGAATTCTAAATAAAATGGAGATGCTATGATTCAAACAATCTAAAAATGTCGGTTTTCTTCTTATGAAGGAAAAGAAAAAAGTGGGAAGGATTGATTTCCAATAGCATCCGGTAACTTGCTGATATTCGTTTTATTTTAACTCGGGTGTTGTATCCACTTGACGACCATCTGATTAGAAAATGATTAACAGGACAGGCGCCGATAGACATCTTAATCAGAGAAATTGTTTGAGAGTCTGTTAATTGCTCGAGAGACCGTGAAGTATAAATTCACGCGCTATCGATTTGTCCCGGTGGATTGCGCCTACCGCAAACTTAAATCATAAGAGCCAACGTAGTATTTTTATAACTTTAAATTCACTCGTTTCCGCACAACCGTCTGTGATTAATTATGTAACTCATGTCTCATCGAAACTCAACTCTTATCAGTGTTTCGTTCTCATTACAGAAAACTTCAACATTTTTAGTTTTATAAACATCTTTATTACTTTGAATTTAAAATACAATGAATTCACATTTCAGTTTACACGGTAGCTTGACATCTACCTTTGTTCTCTTATTTTTTTTTTTTTTTTTAATTTTTTTTGGGAAAAAAGATTTGTTAAACTTAGGTTGCG
>JAAMPD010000454.1:0-51215 GCA_025266255.1 Trissolcus basalis | reverse complement strand
AAAGTAATTTTTAAACGTTTTTTTAATTTTAAAATTATTAGATTTCAATTCTATTGATGCCTTATTTGGCCCACACATTCCTGAATTACAAAACTTTAACATAAAATAATTATGGCAAAAATTGTTGGGCCCTAATTTTCCCCATATGTTGGTTGAAATCTGGCAATTTCTAGGGAGAGCATTACACGCCCGATAAACGCCACATTTGCCTTATTCCCATTTTCATATAAGGGCCTTTAAGGGGCCTAATAGTTAATGCCTAAATAGGGCGAGCCTTTGTAGGCCCTTAATAGGCCCGATAGGGCAGTCATAGAGTAAAAATATTTTTATGGTACGCCTATCAAGGGCCATAATAATTTGTAGGGGCTGCCCGAATATTTTTTTACTAGGGGAACTAAAAATCATTTTTGTTGTCTGAAAAAAGAAGAGAATGACAACATTATGTACATTTGGAAAAAAGATCATCGAACATTTCTCTTTAATAAAACTTGAAGATAATTATAAATTCATACGGAAACGTAGACAAAAATCATATAGAAATTCAAAATGTAATTTTGAATATGTAAAAATGTAAATGTAAATATGTAAATTTGAATCGGTAAAAAAAAATTTTGTTTTACCGATTTTTTGTTTTTCTTCATCCTTTTGTTCTTTTTCGTCCATTTGTTTCTCTTCTATCTTTTTTTCTTCTTCTTTCTTTTGTTCGTCTACTTTCTTTTGTGCTTTCATTTCTTCTGTAGTTTTCTGTTTGTTCTTTGGTTTTGTTTGATTTTTCAGTTTTGCTGCTTCTTCATTACAAAGAGTCCCAACAATTTCTGCTACTCTTGCAAAATAATTTGTTTTTTTTTTTTCTATCCATCCAACCTTTAAATTTTTCACTTGTCAAGAAATACTTCGTGAATTCTGAAATAAATATTTATGAAAAATAATTTAATTATAAACAGTAACTTATTGAAACAAAATTTAAATGAAATTACCAGCAATGGCGCTCTATTTTTTGGGTATTCAATTTATTTTTGGGAACTAATTTCCCATTTTCGTCTTTTGTTCGTGATTTTCCACTTGGGGTACGAGTTTGAAAATCAGATTTGAATAATTTTCTTGCCAAAGTTCGAATAGCAGTTCCAGGGCTATATCTGCTAATTAATTAGCGCTCATTAGGAGTATTGTCTTCCCCCCATACCTCGACTTGTTTACCATCAATCTAAGTCCCTCTTCTCAAATCCCACACTCGGCCGTCCTGCTCCTCATTCCTCGTCCTCGAGGATGTGTTGCTCAGTCTTCATCCTATTCGTCTTCATGTGTCCACCACTTCATGGAGTCAGCCACAGTTGTTGTTCACCTGGGTCCGTCGCACTGACCTACCTTCTCGACTTCATACCAATCTTTGCCAGCACCTGTGAGACCTGATAGGGGCCAAGGAATTTAAAATAGAGCTTCAATCCTGGACCCGTTTCTCACGCAATCGCATGAATATTTACATACGTTTTATTCTGAATTTGAAGCATTTGAATTAATTTTATTGGTATCTAATTTGCTGCTGCAGAAGACGTCTACATTGTAGAGGACGTATCATCATATATCCAAATGGCGACGTCCGAACAACTAGAAATCATGATCACCCGGCAGAGCCTGATAAATACCATGGTTATCTTTTTAAGCTGCGTTTATTTCGCGCAGTGACGACACGATTCGAAAATCCGCGAAACATTTATGACGAAACCACGTTATTGTAAGTGAATGTTATTATGGTTCACTAACAAATTGTATGATGTGCATTATGTGGAAATCAAGGGGTTTGTAACTTGCTACTCACTAAAAGAATAACAGTGAATACCAAGGAGTACCAGAGAGTACCAAAGCGTACCAAGGAGTACCAAGGAGTACCAGTGAATACCAAAGTGTACTAAAAAGAGTACCACCGTTGAAATGAACATTTTAAATGATTTTAAAATAGCAAATAATATTATTTGATTGACAATAGAATTTTCTTCTGTTTCCATTTTTTAAACGAACTTATTTTTATTTTATTTTTTTTTATTTTTATTTTTTTTATTTATTTATTTTTTTTTTATCCAATCTTACACTTCAGCCTTTAGCTGGCCAAGAAGCGGGGTAGCACCTCTGTATGGGAGCTCATTGCCCAATTTCTGCACCATTCCCCATGTCTTTCCCAGCATCCCCGAAGAGGACCATCTCCGTGGATTGGTTAAGTCCACGGGGTACCCACTTCCTGCCGGTAAGGACGGCAGTCCCTGCGTCGAGACGCATCGGATCAGCTTCCTATTTTTCCGACTTTCCCAGAGGAGGCCCCTCACATGTTTGGCTTCCACGGGGTACCTGCTCTAGCCGGTAAGGCCGGCCTTCCCCACTTCGACGGAGTATCGGGTCAGTCATCCCCTCTTCTATCCCTGTTCTGCTCCGCATTTGCCCAAAGACCCCTAGTGGATCTTTGTGAGGTGGGAGAAACAACCCGGTTTTTTTTTCGGGAAAAAACCCCACCCCAGAGCAGTCGGGGTGAAGCCGGAACAATTTCCGCCGGAAAAACCCGGATAAAAATCCGAGTGTCCCCGCCGGGAATCGAACCAGCGACCCCCTAGAACGGCATTGCTTCCGAAACTAGCACGCTAACCACTGAACCAACACCGCTCTCAACTTATTTTTATTTAAAATGAATCTTTGTCTTTAAATTCAAAATAAGGTAAAATAAAACAATTTCTAAATTTAAGGGGGTTCATTAAGTTTGACATCAGATTACATCAGATTGACAACGCTTCGGCAGTTTTTCTGCTGAGCTAGAAACAGATTCAATGGACAAATAAGCGTGCAGGAAGCGATGGACACTCATTTTTAATTCCAGAAATTTAGGAAAAATTCTCAGACAATTTTACATGGCACACTTAGATGATAATTTTTTCAAAATCTCGTATCTTTTATTATATTTCATTTTTCCATTATTAATATTTTGTTTACCATTATGTTTACCATTATGTTTACCTTCCCCGTAGGTCCTGAACCCTCGAAACTTCTTTTCGAGATAACCTTACTACTACGAAATACCTTTTCCGGCGTATTTTATAGAGTATAATGAGAATCTACTACGTGATCAGTTTTTCCGAGTAAAAAGATATTTCTATTAATCGGAGTATTTACACCCAGCGAACGTTATGAAAATTATTATTAATCGTCATTAATAACTAGAAGCCATGACCATAGTCACTGACGTATTCTGGACGAGTTCCTCCGCTTTCGGTCGAATTCATCCGGACCATGCCAAAGCATCCGTCGTGAGACACGAGCAGGGCAAGGCCTCTATCGATTGGAAAAAAAGTTGGAAATCTTTTTAAGACCATTACCATTATTTACCATTATTTACCATTACTGCAGAAGAACCTGCAGACGAGGTATGGCCAAATATTCCAGGAAACGAATTTGAGGCCGATCCAACAATACCAGAAAGTAAGTAACGCTTCATTTTATAATACTTAACTTGGAAAAAATACATTTCCATTTGCCTTTTATACTAATATAAGACATTTTTAGATCCTAGACAATATAACCGAGGGTTCCCAGTATTTGCACTCTCAAATTACGTTTACGACGTAATTTGTATTCTGTGTTGTGACGAACATTAATCGTCCATATTACTTTGGCCATGCAAGCACGTCATATCGTGCTCATCATGTGCTAATACTCTTAGGGAAACCGCGGAAACGGAAGGACATACACTTAAATGTCCTTTCTGCAAAACATCTGTCCGGCATGCAGAACGCGTTAACCTGATAGCTCAAGTTAAGAACGAGCAAAGGAACGAAGAATATGAGGAAGATGACCCTCGCCCTAGTACGTATTGAATATTATATTCCTCAAACTCGTTTATTATTATTATTATTAAACTGTTTCAATTTATTGTAAATGTTTGATGATATAGATGGTCCAACCCCTGGGGTTCCCCGGTTTGCAGTGAGGGACCATAGATTCCAACACATATGCTCCATTTGCCTAGAACGAGAGCAATATTATATTATTGCCATGCAGAATCATTAGCCAGAAAAGCAGAGGTCCTGTATGCACCAACCCTGTGCGGGAGGCACACCGGATCCTGATGCCATTGATGTAAACCGACATACTTAAATACGTGATTACTTGATTTTTTTTATATACTTGATTAATTTAAATATTAGACTAAAAATGAGAGCGGTGTTGGTTCAGTGGGGTCGCTGGTTTGATTCCCGGCGGGGACGCTCGGATTTTTATCTGGGTTTCTCCGGCGGGAACTGTTCCGACTTCACCCCGACTGCTCTGGGGTGGGGTTTTTTCCCGATACTTCGTCGGAGTAGGGCCTTACCGGCTACAGCAGGTACCCCGTGGAAGCCAACTATGTGAGGGGCCTCCTCTGGAAAAGTCGGAAAAAGTCTCGACACAGGGAGTGCCGGCCTTACCAGCAGGAAGTGGGTACCCCGTGGACTTGACCAATCCACGGAGATGGCCCTTTTCGGGGATGCTGGGAAAAACATGGGGAATGGTGCAGAAATTGGGCAATAAGCCCCCACACAGAGGTGGTAGGGGTACCCCGCTTCCTGGCCAGCTAAAGGCTAAAGCGTAAGATTGGATTAAAAAAAACTAAAGTTTTAAAGTAAAAAACTGAGATTCCTGTTTTAAAAATATTTACAATTTTATAGCAATTTTCATTGCCAGACAAATTGAAACTGTCAATTAAAAATTATAATTTGTTTCTGTGAATGAATATTAACTAGATGCAATTTTTAATAAAAAGTCAATAAATAATGGAATCTACAATGTTCGTTTAATCTTCATCACTTTCCTTCGCACCGAGCGAAGATCGGTCCTGGAAAAAGCGAGCCACCTTGCGCACCGAGACGTGAAAAAGCCGATACATTTTCGTGCAAACGTCGATTCGGGGGGATTGTGAGTTCCTCCAAAAATGATAAGAGCGAAAAACTAATTAAGAAACACATAGTATGAATTCCTCCAAATTTGAAAACTCATTAAAAAAAGATAATGTGAATTCCTCCAAATTGAAAAATGCATTAAAAAAAAGATACGGTGAATTCTTCAAAAAAACTTTATTCTGTAAGTTTAATCTAACATATGTTTTTTAATGTTTTATTCTAACATTATTTTCTTGATCTTTTATTTTTTGCGCTTTGTTTATTATAAGTCGAAACTCTTCGTACAAGAGTAAAACGGTTAATTATACGATTTCGATATTTTTCGAGTTCCTGTTTAATATAATAATATTTTTGACAAGTGACTTTTCTTTTCACTCTCTGCTGGTCACAACTTCGCATTTTTATATACGATGAAACTTGAAATTCGACCAAGACAGATAAAAATGAAAATATTGTAGGATGGGGATGATAAAAGTTTTTTGCAAATGAAACGATTCATAAGCGTTTGTCGTTTCTTTGCAAAAATCTTCGTTCATCCCTGCCCATATCGAAGTTGGAAATCGCGAATCGACAGAAATATAATTATGCAATAAATAATCACAAAACTGTTCGACGGTTTCGTTTTGTGGCACGATGGACATAAAATCATAACAAAAACAGTCGTCGATCTCCTCAGGTGCTAGAAATGGCAAACCAAAAATCCAATTTAAAAATAACCTATATCTGATTTGTTTTCGTTATACTCCGAGGAAAGTCCGAGCTCTTGAATTCTCCGGAACCAACTTTGTCCAAGATGGAAATTACATCCACTGATTAAGGCTAGTGGCCATGCATCTTTTACGGCGGCATGGATAGCTTCTTCGAAGTCAATAACAACATTTCTTGGATGAAATTCGAATCCAGCACCTCGACATAATTCATTGACATATGAAAATTAAGTTTTGTATGTATTTTTCTCTTTGTTTTGTAACAAACAAAACAAGAGCGGAACATAATGGCCATTTTTGGAACCGTGAATAGTAAAAAACTGATAAAAATATTTTGCGCAATAATCGAAGGTTCCGTCCATCAAAATTTTAGAGCACTCTTGCAAAAACAATAAATTAGTACGACAACCGAATATAAAAATATTTTCTTTTTCGTCAATTTTTAAAATAAAATTTTCCCCGCGGTTCGTTACACAGTTAAAATTTTTTAATATAACAGAAGTTTCTGTCGCTGATTTTGGCAATTTTGGATAAAATTTTTGTTTTTTAAAGTACACATTCCTTTGAATGCAAGTCACGTCCTTCACCGTCATATCCAATTCGTTAGAAAAATTTTTTAGCTCCGATCGTATTAATTTTGCTGGTTTCTGAGTACGGCAGTATTCTTCTTCTTCTAATTTTCGTTTGAGCGAGTTGGACACCATCTGACGTTTGACAGTGTCGCAAGGTTCATGGTTGTGGCTATCGATGATGGATTTTCCCCAGATAATCTCATTCGAGGAACCATTCCTTGCAATTTTACAACGACACGTTGTTTTTATACACCGAAAAACCTCGGTACCATCTTTGTTTACATGGTGTAAGTAATATTTAAAATTATCCGACGTAACTAATAAAATTCTTCCTTTCTCGCTCAACATTTCAGTTGAGTTTTCCATGATATGAACTAAAAAAAATGTATAAACTAAATATCAAAATATAACGAAATAAAAAAAATATAACAAAAATCAGACTCACGTTAAGGATTGAAATTTGAAGTCAAAATGAATCACTTAATTACACCAAATTTGTTTTAAAAGTATGAAACTGTAAAAAAATTACAAAAATAAATATCAAAATATAACAACATCAAAAAAAATTAACAAAAATTAGACTCACGTTAAGGATTCAATATTTATAACTCAATAAGTTTGATTTGAATGTTGAATTTAACTTTAACTGAATTTAATTCAAATTGCCGATGCTAATTCACCAAGAGTGCACAATACAATAAATCAAAACATTGTATTCAATCAACAAGGCTGTATACGTAAATAAGAATTCGAACTTAGAAATTTTAAGAACGCATTTTAAATTTTGTATTTATTCACACAATATCATTTTATACTTCAATTTTATATCCTAATGAGTTTCGATTTGGAGGAATTCACTCTATCTTTTTTTTAATGAGTTTTTCGATTTGGAGGAATTCATACTATCTTTTTTTTAATGAGTTTTTCGATTTGGAGGAATTCGTACTATGTTTTTGGATGAATTCTCAATTTTTGGAGGAACTCACAGGTCGCCTCGATTCGATGCTGTGGTTATTCCTTAGTTTGTCGTTTCGGCGCATTTAATTTTCGCGGTACCGTCGGATCGGCGCCATTTGCATTCGACAATACGTAATAATCCCCTGAGACGAAAAAACGCACATTTATACAAGATACTCCGTCGGTAACTTATCTTATTTTCATGCTGAAAGGTTGAGACTTTGTTTGCTTTTTTTGTTACGAATTGTCTCTACATGTATATGTATCCGTCAAATCATAACCTACAAACTACGCTGATGAAGATTCGGAATTGTTAAAATCAAATAGTATACGGTTTGTTTACCAGCTCACAGTCATAAATGACAACAACAAACAGTGCCCAAAAATTCCTCATGCAAAACCGTTTTGTGGTCGTTTTTAAAAACATAAACAAAGTTGTGAAGTAAGAACAAGTTATTTTTTAAATAAAAGGCACAAAAGAAAATGACTGTAATGAACCGATCTGAATTGATAGCCGAATGAAACGGAGTGTCACAAATAGTAAACATGAAGCTACACGCGTACCTTATATTTTCTGTGGTCGTCTCTTTGTTTTTGCAAGTGCTAAGTTCCTCACAATTTCGTAGCAATGACAGAATCCAAAGGTACGAAAATTTAAAGGTTATGATGAGCTTTGTTTGTTTCTCATTATTGCCATTTATCATTGATTTACTTTGACACTTTTATGAGCATGTCAAACATTTTCATTCGTTTTTTCATTTTTTTATTCTGTTTATATTTTGTGATTTAAACCGTTTATTTTTATTGTAAATTTAATTTAATCGATTTGTTTAGGAATGCAAATAACATTGAAATGGAAGTCACGACCGCTCATATGAACAAAAGATCAGAAGTGCCAGACATTGACGGATCGTGCGAAGTAAGCATGTTCATAAATAAATGTTTATCATTCATTTTGTTGTTCTTATCATTATTAATTGTTTTTTATTTATCTAGATGTATACAGGAGATACATGTATCGAATATGTCGGTAACCAAATGGTGTATATTCCTTATCCACTGACCCAACGAAATATAGAAGAAAAACTCCGAAAAGCACTAATAGTTGTTAATTTTTCAAGGTATATTCAAGGGCAAATCAATGTAGTACTAAACAATAATGTAAATTCTTATTTGTTTGTTTGATTTTTGCAGAGATATTTCCGAGTCATGTCAAAGTTATACCAAACCATCAATTTGTTATTCGACGTTTCAAATTTGTCGAAACGTCACTTTAAATTCAAACAGTCGTGCTTTATTTGAAATGTTGAATGAGCTGTCAACAAGAAACACTCGGTCAACGTACAATTCTAGTCCGGAGCCTGGTTCTAGTAAGATTATCGGGCAGAGTTACGGCAATAATGGACGAAAGAAAAATCTCAATCATCTACTAAGACGCATCTGTCGAGATGAGTGCGAGTTGTTGGAAAATGATTTGTGCCGAAAAGAGTATGCGATTGCGAAGAGACACCCGCACATTGGCATGCAACTGCCGTTGATTGAATGTACAGATCTACCCAAACGTGGTACCAAAGAAGCTGCCGATTGTCTTAGTGTTGGGATTTCCACTGAAAGTGATGTCAATGAAAGTAAGATAATTTATTTAAACAATTTTAAATTTTAAGAAAGTAATATTTAGATAATTTTAGATAGCAATAATGTAATCAATTATTCAGTAAATTTCAGTAGCTTGATAGCAAAAGAAAGATAAGAACTTCATTCTTAAATTTCAACAAACATCAATCTTTAAATGTTTACATTAAAGAGTTTGAAGCGTTTGATTTGAAGAGTTTGATTATTTTCTGAAAATGGGATTATGTTTTACGCCACTGATATTATTCATATTCACTTTATATAAGTTTGGTATTGTATATTGTTTGGGTGAACCTGTTTTTTAAATCAGAGTGACTTATCACTCCCAATTTTAAAATATTAAAAACAAAAACAAACTAAAAAAATTTGAGGCTACAAAGTTATTTAAAAATGAAATTTTTATTAATTTTTGCTCATTTCCAGAGGAGTATTGTTATTGGGGATCAGGATCATCTTATAGAGGAATTGAAAAATTTAGTGCCCAAGGTCGTCCTTGCCTGAAATGGAGTAATCAGATGGTGTATGAAATGGGCCATCATGGGCTGTCCAGCGAGCACTCTTATTGTCGCAATCCTCGAAGCGATGGTGAAAAACCGTGGTGTTACGTTACCAGAGGCGACAAAATACAAAAAGAAGTTTGTGACATCCCTGAATGCGGTAAAAAACAAAATCCACATATACGCATTTGTTGATTCAAATATAAGCTCGATTTTAATACCATTTTTATTATATTTCAGTCAAAAGTTTATGGGTATTTTTAGTGATTGGGTTGGTATTAGTAACAGGTCTGTTAGTGTCTGTGGTTTCGTATTTTTATTTTCATAAAAATAAAAAAATGATGCGCCAACCAAATTTTTACGTCTCTGATAAGGTAGGTGTTTTAATAATGATTTCAATCATGAATGAAGCATTGTTTCGAATAAGGCATTGTTCATTTATTATTTATCATTGTTAATTATAAATCAAGTGATGATAGTTTTTTTTTTTTATTTTTAGATGATAACTGGGGTTGAGTGTGATGCAAATATTTACGATGGCAACAGAACCATTAATCGGAATGAACCGATCGAAATGAGCTCTCTTTTAGCTGGCCCTAGCAATTTGCCAATTATCAATGGGACTCTTGGAAAAGCCAGCACCATCAGTAGCAGAAGTTCCGAAAGCAATAGAGTACCAAAGTTTACAATGAGTAACGTTGTTTTTATGCAAGAACTCGGCGAGGGTGCTTTTGGTAAATTATCACAAAATAAAAACTGTATTTATTTTAAAGCAGAACATTCTTCAATAAAATAACATTTTACAGGAAAAGTTTACAAAGGCGAATTAAAATTAGAAAAGAAATCAAAAGAGCGAATTTTCGTGGCTGTAAAAACGCTCAAAGAAAATGCGAGTATAAAGACACAAACTGATTTCAAACGGGAAGTGGAATTGATGTCTGATTTGAGACATCCAAATATCATTTGTTTAATTGGAGTTATTTTTACCGGAGAACCAATGTGTATGTTATTTGAATACATGACTGAGGGCGACTTACACGAATTCTTGATCAGAAACTCTCCTAAATCTGAAAATGCAGTCAACTATGAAAATCTTCATATGCTCAAGCAACCGGAATTTTTGTACATCTCTAAACAAATTTCTGCTGGTTGGTGTTATTTCTTTTCATTCAGAAATATTATTTATTCGTTAAATTATGGCAATTATAATTTTATATTGAATAATAATCAAACTGTATCTTCAGGAATGGAATATCTTGCAAGCAACCATTATGTTCACCGAGACTTAGCTGCAAGAAACTGCCTGGTTGGAGAAAATTTGACTGTTAAAATATCTGACTTTGGTCTCTCACGGGACATTTATAGCAGCGATTATTATAGAGTGCAATCAAAAAGCCTTTTGCCCGTCCGTTGGATGCCTCCGGAATCAATTCTCTATGGTAAATTTACTACCGAATCTGATGTTTGGAGTTTCGGCGTAGTTTTGTGGGAAATTTTCAGCTATGGCTTACAGGTATGTAGTTCAAAAATACAACTTGGAAATTGATGATATAAAAATGATTAAAATAATTCAAAGGAAATGATCTGATTTGGATTTATTTTCAGCCATATTATGGGTACAACAACCAAGAAGTCATCGACATGATTCGTTCGAGACAACTATTGCCCTGTCCAGAAGAATGCCCTCCACAAGTTTATGCTTTGATGACTCAATGTTGGCACGAAGTTGCGAATATGAGGCCTCAGTTCATCGAAGTTAACAGTCAATTACAACATTTTTATGCAACCCTCGTTCAGCACACACTTTCGCGACGAGAAAACGCACACCCACCGGTCGTGAATTCCATTCACACATCTCCAATTATAAGATCTGTCCACACATCTCCGATAGTTGTCAGAAAAGACGTCAGTGAACTAGAACCAACACTTCTTCCAGACTCAAGCGAAATTCAATTTTAAACTGAAGTCATACAGCGACTCTTTTAAAGAGGTCAATCATTGTATTCCGTGTCCAAATTATTGTAATATTGAACGAAAGATGGATTATTTATAGACATTAGTCGGAGACGATTGTAAATATTCAACGAAACAAAACGTAATTATTACTAATTATTATATAGTAATTGTATCGTGAAAAAAGTGACATAGCTGCCAAAGTATAACTGTTCTCTTTGAAACTCTGTTAAGACTGACTCATTGAAATAATGTAAGACTGTCATTTTTCTTTAAATGGTATCGACTTTATAGATCTAGCAATCATTTTTATATGGTTTTATTCTTATGTGATTTATTGCTCAAATGTTGCGCAAAACACGTTATTCGAATCTTATAATTTGATTTATCCATTTTTTGACAACTTTTGCTGAAGCGTACTTTCTAAGTTTTTTATATTTATAAGAATTGAATCGATCAAATCAAAAAATTCTGTACATAAGGTGTCCATTTGTACTTAAATTTAAAAATAAATAAAATTACTTCAATATAGTAAAAAATATTTACTTATTAAACTGAATGTAGAAAATTAAAATCATGATTTTCTTGCTAAAATATTCACGAAATAAATAGGGGCACTTGAAATAATTGTGACTTCAGGATATTGTGTTACGGATCCATTATCTGTGTTAAATTTGAAATTTAAAATATGAAACTCATTATTGTTCATCATCCCATTGATAATTAAAACAAAATTTGACCTCAGATAATTAAATTGAGAACTGAATATGATTATTCAAATACAACACTTTTCGAAAATATAAAAACCAGAATTTAGGGAGATTATATTTATCAAATTTTAACCTAGGTTCTGAAAGATAAAATAAAAAATTCATATTGTTTGTACAATCTTTTTTGGAAATAAACTTAGCGTTTGGACGTCGCTCTATGTGATCTTATAAAACTTGTGTTATTTAGAAGAGAGAAAGTCTGAATATAAAAATCGTTAAATTAAATTGAATTTAAAAATAAAAGTTAAGGTTTTGTTGGTAAATAATTAAGAATTTAGTTATATACAACAAAAGTTTTATTGTAAAAGGAAAGATCGATTATAATTTAGTGGTGAGCGGCTGCGGCCTTTCTCATTTGAATGAGGATGTTTCCAAGTTCTTCCCTCTTCCTCTTGGCGCGAATGTGGGTTCCCAACTAAAAAGAATTAATTACAATTAATCATTTGTTTTACAACTAATTAATGCAATACAAAATTAATTGATCGTTACTTCGATATATTTTGTCTTTTTAGCTTTTTTATTGTATCTGACCTTCAAGTCCTTCAAATTTAAACGCAATAACAAAATCCATAATTGTTTGCATAACAGTTTTTTCAATAAATTCTTTGATATCTGTTTGCAGTTACAAAACGTTATGAAAATCGACTTTTTCGCATTAGAATTTAATCCATTTTTAAAAAAATACATACCCTCCTCTTCAAGAATTTCAAAGCACGCTTGTCTTTGGAAACTTTCAACAATTCCATAGCGCGCTTTTCATAAGGAGCATGACCAGTAACTTCTCTGATCAAATCACGCACAAATTTTGCATGTTTGGTGAGTTTCTGAAACAAGCAAAAAAAAATTAGCATCCAGATATTTTATTACTAATTCAAAAATATGAGCAACATTTGAAGTAAGATAAATTTTATAACTATTTTTCTTACATATGTAATATGAAAAATTAAAAAGTCAGCTGATAATTCTCAAAATGTCAACAATGAAAATAAAAATATAATTAAAAAAATCAATTCTAATTTATAATGAAATTTCATCGAAAAGAAACAAACTTTACATCCCTTGTTTCTTAGCCTGAATATCACCGACATAAATAAACAAACAACAATAGCAATCAGACCTGAATACAAAAAATCTTAACATTGTTAAAAACTCGACATTGAACTCTTTTCGAATTCGATTTGAATACCATAACAAATTATTCTTTCATTCGGATTGCTGCAGATTCTGTCGAACCAAAATTGTTCGTTTGAAAAGACGTTTGAGAGCAGCCAAAAAAGTAAGGTTAAGTTGACGAGAGCCTAACGTTCGCAAAGAAAAACGTAATTTTTCGCCAACAGTCAATTATAATATAAACAATTAACGACAACTTACCCCCTTTTCGCGACTGGGCCTGATTTTTTTCTGTGGTTTGGTGGTTTTGTGGCCACGGTTAAGGCCAACGGCAATTTCGTACCTCGGTGCCATTATGCTCACACTCGTCGAAGAAAGACTTGTCGCGCATCAGTTTCCGACATCCGCTCAGACGTCAGTGCTGCCAATCTTTCATTTTATTTTTCCCCTCAAAGGTGGCAACAACATGGTACTTGGCGCCATTTTTCAAAATGAATTTTTATTCCTATATAATTATTACATATTTCTGATTAATTTCCATTTTTTTATACAAGTTGATACGACTTTTTTTATAAAACTTATTCTAAGAAATAATAAAATTCGTTTGATAATTCGGTTTTAGAGATTAAAAACCTAATATTTAACATTTTTATGATAATTTAACTATTTACAAAAAAACTTAAGAAATATGAAAAAATTGGCTTCTTTAATAAAATTAAATGATCAATTACAATAAAAAATGACAATGAGATGAAAAACCGATCTAAAAATATGTCAAATTGAACGAAATGAATTGCGAGCAGAAAAAAACGATTGAACAAAGATAGGAGATAAGAAAAAGCAACGAGTTGAACAAAGAGGGCACTACGCTTGAGTGAGGAATCAATAAGAAATAATTGCGACCAGCTGTGCTTGGCTATGTGCTGTCAGACAAGCGTTAGTTTTGGTCAAGGAAAAGTCGCCGAAACGTTAAGCACTCGCAAATTAATAGCAGAAAAGGTCAACGTCAACTGATTGATTTACAACGTATCTCAACAAGAGCCGAGGGAAGAATTCAGGTTAACCGTCAGTTTGGGCAAAAAGTGCGGAGCGTGTTTTTATTTTATTCGCGATCGTTTCCGTGCTGTTGACGATTTTGGATTTTCCATCTCGATTGAATAACAATCGATAAGCTAAGGTGATTGCGAGTGTTATGGTCCTTGTATTAACAGGACCGTGCACAAACAAGACGGAACGATGGCGTCTTTGTCGAGTGCACTGGAAATTTTTAAGATGCCCAAAATCATGAACCGAGAGAGATCCACCTGAGACATGAGAAGTTCCTCCACGGAGGAAGGACTGCCGGACATCATGTTTGGATCACCGCGAGAGGCTGTCAGGGTCAAAGTTAAGGTGACCGATTTGACAAAACGTTTTTTATACTTATTTCCTTTTTCGTTCGCTTTTTCAATACCAATAAATGATTTATGCATGCAATGGAAGTGTTGAAAATGGCAGGTTTTTATTTTCAACTTGGTGTTGAACGATTTATGAGTTACCTGATAAACAAGTTTTTTTTTTATTTGCCGATAACAAAATTGAAATATGCATGAACCATTTGGTTTTTAATGTTTTTGGTAAAATTTGAAAGGATGTTATTGTAACCTGATGATTTTTATTTACAGAAATGCGAGAATCGGCAACAACCAGAGTATCGAAAATTTAGTGTTGATCCTCAAATTACGTCGATTGAAGTTTTACAAAGCATTCTCATCAAGGCCTTTGACATCAAAGGGTTTGTAATACTCTTAATCTTAGCATCCCAACCATCTAATTACATTACAGTCACGCAAGTGAAGCTTCCAAAGTCAACGCTCGCTTGTTACAACCGTGATTGTATTTCCATTCTGAATTCACTGAGAAATGAATTAAAAAATTGTTTGTTTTTCATTTTCAGAGAATTCACCGTCTCATATCGAGCAATAGATGACTGCGGCGCCGAGACGTATTTATTTTTGCTGTCCGACTGGGATTTGGATGCTGCTTTTATAAGGTTTTATTTCTTCGTTGAACATTAATTGTTCTAGTGAAAATAATGAAACTGTCCATACATAGAAGACTTATTAACAATTTATTATTTCAGAAATTTTATATTAACTAGACTGTGAAAAAATTATGTTGATCTTTATCATTATAAAACAATTGCAGAATTTATATTAATACAAGTACTTTCGTGATAAAAACGACTGTTCAAGAAACATGTCTGATTTTAAAAAGATGTTAAAATAAAGATTAGATATAATACAAAGAATATCACAAGTTATAAACAAAATTTTAGATTCAAATCGAGTATAATATGAAGAACAGAAGAAAAGAGAAATGTTGCAAATACAAAACATATTCATTTTAAGGTGGAATATACATATAAAATGGTCAATATTAATAATTTATGTGGAAAGTTTAAGAAAGAATGTATTTTGGTTTATGTAAGAACGTTTTTAACTTTTATTTGTGTAAATTTTTTTTTTTTTTTTAATGAATCGTAAAGAAATTTTTAAAATCTCTATTGAACGAATTAGTATACAACTTAGCCATAAACTCAACAAATTTCCAATCATTTGGTTTAGTTGATCCAGAGAAATCAAGACCAATCCAAAAAATTGTAAAAATATAAAAGAGAAGTAAGAGAGTTAGTTTCATTCTATAAATTAAAGTAAAATATTATCAAAGACCTTATCGAACAAACATACAAACAAACCAAAAGAAAAAAATGTAACTTTCGAACTGAAAGTTATGCGCAGCTTGCTTTTAATGAAAATTTTAATCCCTTTCAAAAGAATACATAAAACTTATATTACTCCTGAAGAACAAAAAAGTTCTTCTGATGTTGAAAGAGTTTCAATTTAATTACATTTCTTAATTTTTGAGTTCTAACGGAACGGACAAGCAAACATTTTCCGCCTCTGGTTGGCTAGGGCCCGTGCAACTTTCCATAATCACTGAACCGATCGCATTATCGATTCACTGGCGTGATTTTCCGCGGATCCGTTATAATTAGTAATGATAATGATGATACATTGTCTGTCCATGGACAAAAAAATGTGATTATTTACACTAGGGATAGATGATGAATGAGAATTGAAAATTGATAACACGAATTGTCCCCAGTTCATCGGAACCCTATCTTTACTTACAAGTGAACTTGAAGCCATTCGGCGAGTCTACAAACCGAGAATATGAATGGGAGCGAAGCGGTCAGGAAGTTGCGACGAAACAACAAGAAACGGGATTTCCTTATAAGACTCCAAAGCTACATGGACTTATAATGAATAAGGTGGGACCACATTTTGTTCGGTTTGTCAACTTTAGAACGTCGTTGTACTAATTGATTCTTTTTTGCAGATGGAAAAAACCATCAGTATGGTACAAAGGGCACTTGGTACGTTCGCAGAGGAGTCACAACAAAGCGCGCAACCTCCCCGCGCGCCTCTGACCGACGCCGAGTTTCGTAAGTTCCTCGACCCGATCGGCCAGGTGGTGCATTCCAAAGACCTGCGCGCGGTCATTTATTTTGGCGGCATTGAGCCCAGCTTGCGCAAAGTTGTATGGAAACATATCTTGAACGTCTATCCCGACGGGATGTCGGGTCGCGAGAGAATGGATTATATGAAGAGAAAGGCTCAGGAATACCAGAATCTGAGGGAAAAGTGGAGGAGTCTTGTACAAAAAGGTAGATAATCAAGTCCTAGAAAAAAAAGTTTGATCTAATTCATGTCTGATTTTACATGATCATGATAAACATGATTTTTCAGGTCTGGTCAGACCTGAAAAATTAGTAGATCTGATTGACTTCAAAAAATTGTCCATGCTCAGTTATGCAAGATTTAGTCTAACTAAATACGCCCAGACATGAAAATTTTCTTGAATTTAATCAGATCTACTCATTTTGTCAGATCTGATTATCAAAAATTGATTTTATTTGACAAAAGTTTGCCTGATCAGTGAAATCAGACATGAATTGAATCAAACTTTATCAAATTTACCAATTTTCGTCTAATTAGGACTATTTTCAGGTCTGGTCTCAGACCTGGGCTTTTTTTCCTAAGGTCCAAATTTATTTCCTCGTGATTCAAATATCTAAAAATAATTATAAAAATTTAATTTTTTGCAGGTCTACTAAATGTGGGAGAACTCGGTTACGTGACTACCATGGTGCGCAAAGATGTTTTGCGAACGGACAGACACCATAGATTCTACGGAGGTCCAGATGATAATCAGAATACAGCGAGCTTGTTCAATATTCTAACGACTTACGCTCTCAATCACCCGAGCGTGAGCTATTGTCAGGGCATGAGTGACTTAGCGTCTCCTCTTTTGGTGACTATGAGGGACGAGGCACAGGCTTACATCTGCCTGTGTGCTTTGATGAGACGACTCAAAGATAACTTTATGCTTGACGGCATTGCTATGACGGCCAAGTTTGCTCATCTTTCTGAAGGTACCAGTCAAATGATTATAGGCTATTTGACTCAGTGGCTTGATAAAAAATATGTTTTTCAGTAAATATTAAACGTGAAATATATGTCTGAAATAAATGTTTTCTTGACGTCGGTTTGTGTGCACTCAAGCTTGATGGTAATGGATATTTGAGTTTGCGTGCATATTTTGTTGTACTTTGATACCATGCGTGAAATCAGATATAGAGTTTTTTAACAATTTAATTTCCGTGAAATGGTGCGTTTCAAATATCAATGTCTCTTGTCATTTATCGTTATTATGTTATTTTTCCGGTTGTTAAAATGTGATTGATTCGTAAAAAAGTATTACAACTTACAGATTTTGTTGTCCTTATTATATTGACTTCTTATATTTTGTCAATCGGATATTTTGTTCTAATACTATTTTGAAATATTGAGTTTTTTTAATATCAAATTCGAATTTTTTAATATTAAATCTCATCTATAAATGACAAGAAAATGTCATGAATAAAATTGCTTATTGAAAATTTATTGAACTACGTTTTTTCTGTTTAACTTAGACTTGCTTATACTTATATGTGCACTTTGTTAGGTTTGCAGCATTACGATCCAGAGTTTTATGCATATCTCAAGTCGCACCAGGCGGACGACCTGCTATTTTGTTACCGTTGGCTTCTGTTGGAGATGAAACGAGAATTCGCTCTGGACGATGCGATGCGCATGCTAGAAGTTTTGTGGGCTGCTTTGCCGGCAGCACCACCCACTGGAGAACTTAATTTGTACGAGGTACCTTTTCCGCCACCGTCGCCACCACCGAGTCCCAACATCAAGCAGATTCGACAGAACGCCTACACAAAAGTCTGCGCCATTCGGCGTCAAAGCTCAGGCGCAAGTATTACTAGTAACAAAAAACGAAACCTGAGTGCCGAGGAACAGTCACTGCAACCTGCTGATGAAAATGCCGAACTCAGACGGTATTTTAGTTTTTTGTTTATATTTATTTATTAGAATTGAAAGAAAGACGTTTTATGGTAATTTAAATTTATTGGCAGAGCTAATTCGGACCCGATGAGAGAGGACAACATGACGTGTTCGAATAATTGTAAAAATGCCTCGACCGAGAAGTGCCTAAGCCCTGGCGATTCGCCGTACAAGAGTCCGCGCAGATCTTCGAATTTATTGGATGTCAATGACGACGCGGCGAACAAGAATGGCCAGGACGCGGAGGAGCGCAAATGTACGCGCGTTGTTAAAAACCTGAACGAGTTCCTTAACTTTGCGAATCTCAATCGCAATAAGGTCACCAACAAAATTGAGATGGAATTGCGGCGGGTTGCAAGTGAGGGCAGTGCCTCACAGGGCTCTAAGGATGAAAACTCGCCGGATGATCCGGCGGATTTTTATCCCATGACTACCTCCATGACCAGAGAATTGAGACTTGAGTTGGAGTCTCTTGACCGACAGGTTGGTTATATGATTGTAAAGAAAAAAAATTCCATGTCTGATCAGGTATAGCCGGATCTGATTAAATCAGATATAGTCATACATGAAAATTGAGTAGAATTATTTTTGTCTGATTGAATATAATTTTACTCAACTAGATCTATTTTGTCTGATCTTATTATCTACTCCTTTCTTAATATCGAAAACGAGCTATGTATATTCTTATCCAACAATTGGGCATCATTAATGCAAAGAAATTTAAAATCAAAAGAAACAAAAAATAAATCGTATTCAATTTATATTATTTATGTCGAATGTTATAATTCAATTCAAAAATTTAATTCAAATTTGAATGTATCGCTGGTAAAATTTAGAATTCAAGCAAATATATCTTTTACTGTTCTCTATAAAATTATTTAAAATTAGACAGAAATTATCAAAACTAGTAAAAAGATTCAATACAAAAGAATTCATTTCAATCAGATTTTTTTCAATTTTCAGAATTTTTATTCAACCATTTAAAATCAGACAAAATTGTATATCATTTTTGTGAAATTTATTTTAATAAGTATGTATGACTATGTCTGAACAGACAGACATGAATATACAACATTTTGTCTGATCAAACATGATCAGACATAGAACTTTTTTCCCCGAGACATTCATAGATTCATATAAGATTTCATTTTTTATTTTTGTTATATTATATTCTTTTTTGATTCAGGTATTTGGACCGTCGCCGATAAGCGATCAGTCATCAGAGTTTGTGACGTCAAAAAAAGAAGCCGAAATAGTCGAGAGCGAAACGGAAACGGAAATTGCTCACTGCAGCCCTGCGGCAGACGTTTTCGTTTGGGAAAATCCTCTGCACAATTTGCAAAGGCACAATCCTGCCACTCCAGATGAACAAGCCGATCTCGAATATGACGGTGAAATCATTGAAGACCAAAACGGCGTCAAATCTTACACACCAATTAAATTCTTCAAACGCACCGCAAACAAGTATGCGCACCAAATTTTTTTAATTGTACTTAAACTAGTTATAGTGATAAGTAAAAAATGTCAGAATTATATTAAGTTCCAAATAATTGACCTTCTGGTTATTTTCTTTTAAATTATAAAAATAATCAAATGATGATTTTTCATTTACAAATCGGCATAATACATAGATATAAATATTCAAACTATAAGTTTAGGAAAAATGGTCACATTGTAAATTATTGTAACCAAAAATATATAGCTAATTAAATTTTAAAGGTTCTATGAAATTAGTATTCAGATTATTATTAATGAAATTTGAAAAATTAAGTCATAAAAATGATACAGATTTACACCTATTATTACAATTTGTTTAAAAAATTTCTTAATGTGGTACTGTAAAAATAACATTTTTCAAATGATAATTAATCATAATAATTTTAATATTTTATGGCTAATTCTATGTTTATGTCTGTCAATAAATCGTCTATATAATGGTATAAATGGTTTAGACATGGTTTTAATATGAACAATGTATATTTTTTACTGTTACAAACAATTAGGCAAAGTATGAAGAAGTTTCACAGATTTGAATTCGATATATTTAATTTCAAACTAAAAAATCTATTATAAAAATGCATGCTACGTAAATCGATACATATCATTTTGTCCAATTTCATTCTGTCAATTTGTTCAAAAATTTAACCATAGACGCATTCATATCAATAGATTTAATATTAAAAGTTACAAAAGCATCTGAAACTACATGTCCCTCTTTAAAAAAGAATATTTTTCAAATCTTCGTTACACTTATCACAATATAAGGATATTTTTATAGTTTCCACAAAAAACACCTTCGAATATTTGGTTTAGTAATATATGAAATAATTATTTTAGATCCAACGATGCTTCGGAGAGTGAAGGTACGGATAGCTGGCCTCAAACGAAAGTATCAGAAGAGTTGCAGCCAAGTTACCAGGAGCACTGCGAGGAAGTGACAGAACTTACGAAACTCATCCCGGCTGGCACGAACGAAGACCAGTTGGGCGGGGTGCCACTGCCTCCGCCAAATGAGTTCGGCGTTGGTAACCCGTTTCTCATGTTTCTGTGCATAACCCTGTTGCTACAGCACCGGGACTACGTCATGAGAAACCACATGGACTACAACGAGATGGCGATGCATTTCGACAAAATGGTGCGCCGCCACAACGTCACCCGTGTGCTCAATCAGGCACGTCAGCTTTTCGCTGGGTACCTCAGGAGGCACTCCAGCTCCACTCGCCAGGATTTCGTTAACGTTTGAACTTATATACTTAAGATGTTGATACAATAATTTACATGATTCAACATTAGATATTACCGTGTTCATACTTTGCAATTGATTTTCAAGTTGAATGTCCATTTTGTTATAAATAATTTTGTTCGTTTGGAGATCGAATGCCAGAATCATTTTTTCAAAGCAATAAAGTTGATTTGTAATGTGCACATGCTATTCCATTGATTTTAGAATGAAACTGCCATAAAATTTTAGTAGTTAAATTTTATTCGCATAGTTTTTATCTTACATGTAGTCAATTAGTTAAACAAGTGGAAAACTATGAAGTTCTAGGATTTTTGTATAGTCGAATCAGATCCGAAATGAATGTTTTATTTGAAATTTTTCCAATTTGTTTACAATCTATAATAAAAGTATTAAAATTATCATTGACATAGTTTTATGACTAATATTTCACATAACAATTGTCGATAAATAATTTTTATGTAAACAGAAAAAAAACGTCTTAACGAATCTCGTTCGTTAATTTAGCATGATTTTCATAGTTATGAAAAGCCACGAAAATTGTGATTTTGCATTATTTTTGCAAGTTTTTTTAATTGTAAATAAGATGAAGCAAAATTAAATTAAAAAAAGTAAGTAAGATAAAACTAAACTTTCTTGTAAATCGAATGAGATAATAAAGAATCGGATATGAAGCACATCTTATGTACACTTATATAATTTATTTCAATTGATCTCAGTTACAATGTAGAATCTTCGGGGAATCTTGGGAAATCAGATGTTATCAGACTAGGAATTTACTTTCTTCGGCTGCTACCACCTCCGCTCAAAATAGTTGCAATCCTGATGAAAATGTTAATGGTATCCAAATACAAATGGATGGAACTGCAAAGAAACATTGGAACGTCAATCATTAAGTCACTAACGATCTCAAATAACACTGATTACAACTTAAGATTATAAAAAACGTACTTATTGACTGGGTCATAAGGTCGTTCCATCAAAGCATAATGTGGATGCTGTTTAGCATTGTGAATAATTCTCTGTGTGTCGTAAAGCAGGAACATTGAGAACAAAATGAGACCGCCATAAAGCATCATGGAGTGCATGCCAGCTCCGAGAGCTGTCGTTGGAGGCAAAAACATGCTTCCAACACTACTTGCAAAAACGACTCCCAGACCGATGGCCAGGGGTCCTCCCATGTTCAAGAACTTTTCACTCGGAGCACAAACGGCAATGGTCGAAAGGCTACCGATAACTCCAGCGGTCATCCATGCTGCACGAATCAAAAGAGGGCCACCTAAAAAAACAACAAAACGATTTCGTAAAAATAATATACATGGAGAAAAATTAATTCCAAAATTTATTATAGAAAATAAAAAAACCCGACCAGACTTGGATTCAGTAGGATTTACTATAATATATAGTAAAATTCATTACATATGTAATAAAATTTCAAGTATTTATATTGGATATTGCGATATTATATAGTAAATTCCATTGAACGTCAAGTCTGGTCGCGTTTTGCGATTTTCTCTTTTATAGTAATTTTTCAAGTGTATTTTTTTTGCCTCTATAATAAAACAAATTCTTGGTATCTTCAATATATGTTTTCAAAGCATGAATTTGTGATAAAAATCATTATTTTACCTAACAAACAAAGTGGAGCAATGACAGCACCGACGGTACCGGTGTGGAGCATCCATGCCAACTGTTTGGCGCCAAAACCTTCCTTGTACTCAATGCTCTGGCAAAGTACACCAGTCCCAATCATCGCAGCCATGGTTCCCAAAACTGCCATGAAACCTTGCTTTGTAACAAGATTCAGCATGACCGGTGATCTGGCGCAAGCTACCGCAGCTGCTCCAGTGAAAATGATAGATCCCCCGAAGTAAAGATACGTTGCACGAATTCTGTTTTTGACATATTCGGGCCATAATCTGAATCAGAATGAAAAAGTTTTATTAATAATACGTTTTGCAACGTTACACAATTTTTTAAGTGTTTTTACTTAATTTACTTTTTTTATTATTTCTATTGTTTCATGTTTGTTCATTACATTTATAGAATATAATATTTGAATACTTTTTTCATCAGTCGAAGCATTTAAAGATTGGTATTTTTTGAAATTTGGAAATGGAGTTAATATATTTTTTACTTATAAGCCACTAACTTTGAATAATTATTTTTATTAAATACTTTAATATGAAATACTTACGCTGATTCTTCTATAGCTCCTACTTGGTTAGAAAGACCTAATCCGTAATAACATAAAGCACCTAAACCTACAGCTGAAGCTCCTGCGAGTGCGCCTTTTCCTACGTTGAATGCTGCAATTAAAAATGAAACAAATGTTTAATCTAATTCCATATAACATTGCGCAATATTATCGACTCATGTATATTTTTAGCATGTAATATAATTTATAACTTTGAACCATTTTAATCTCAATTTTATATTCAGAAGATATATTGTGACATCATATATTATTCAGAAACAAAAAATGATAAACAATTCTTTAGCCATGTTTGTAAAGTAACTGGAAAAGTATAACAAACCTGTGTCCTTTGGAACAGCGTGCGTTTCCTCAACTGTTTTGATACGGTTCCTAAGTGACCTTGAGAAACCAGTTTTTCCGTCATTGGTGAACAACCTGACAGCCTGTGCCTGTGACAGCACAGGTTTTGACACAGATGATTTTAACATCGACGATATCTGCGGCGACAAAGTCGCCCGACAAACCCTTGCCAGCAACATCACGACTGTCTTTGAATTCACTTGCTAATTATTTTCTGCAAATTGAAAATCAATTAGTTGCAATAAAAAATGTAACAGCTGTATCGTATTAGGTGGTTGACAAAACGAATCAAGATACAAAAATAATCTATATCGAACAGTTCATTTAAACAAGAAAAAAGAAGATTTGTGTATTTTAACATAACCAAAAATTGGTCTTACTGATGTAACAAATGTCAATTTCAAAATAAAACAAGATCGACTTGGGAATACAAACGGAGAGACATTTCACTCGGCTTTGATAATTTATTCGAGGTGGTGAATCGAAGAGACATGGTGATAGGTTACCAAAATATTTACTCACATGACGCAACACCGCAGCAATTGTTTTGGTTGACAATTGCTCGTCGCATATCACGATTAGTACTGCGGAATACGAACGTTCGAATTCACTTTTTCACTTTTGTGTCCGTCTCTCGAATATTCTCTGTAATTTCTCCTTTGCCAGCCTTTGCACTCTATATCTACAGGAACGTGGATTTGAACCAAATCAAAATCACTTCCATAGAAAATTCAATAAGTTTCATTTTCATTTTTGATTGTTTCTTTTTAAATTTAATTTTCAATTAATCGCTATTAAAACGATATTAACACAGTAAATTTTGTTTTCTTTCATTTTTTATTTGCGAAAAAAATTTATAAATGAAACCATAGGGCAGAAGAACGGATCGTTTAGTAAACGAATCGTTTCCGTTGGAACCGTACCAGTGTCAGCTGAGAGCGTTCCTGAAGACATAAGTTGAGCGAAAGCTAAACTACTGTATCATTTGTCCTTGTTTATCTTCTGACCGTAGTAAATGTTTCTGTTATTTGTGCCAAGATAATTAATTTACGTTCATGTTATTAAAAATAATAAAATAACCAAAACAATGAAATTTATATAAATAGAAATATATTTTGACTTATTTATTGTTAAATAAAAACATGTAATTACTCTGTTGTTACAATTTCATGTTTAAAAATTGTATTTAAAAAGTTTGAAAGAATTTTTAAATTTTTGTAGACCCAGACTGGGATCTATTGTAACAATCAATACTATGGTCTAGAGTCTTTCAAAATTCCATAATTATAATTTTCTTCTATACAACTTGTAAATATGGAGATTGTCATTTCCTACCATTCAGACATAAAAATATCAGATGACCAAGTATAAGTGTTTCCAAAGTTCAAGTGATGTTGATTTTGTTTAGGAGTTTATAAAATTCAGGAATCAATAAAAAATATATGCAAATAAATGTTGCAGATTTTATGGTGCTCTGGTAAATTACTGAAATTATAATGATTGTATGAATAAAAAGGGTTTTACAACATTGCAAATTTAGATTTTAATCAAAAACCAATGACTGTATAATTTGGGTGTTTAACGGTGTTAAAGGTGCAACGGAAAATTAAACAATTGTCCTCACAAATTTTCCCTCAAAGTATGAAGATTGAGAGATTATGCTAATTGTTGTTATAACGTTTATTTGGTCAATTTAATTATATGTGAACAAAAGTGAAATTGTTTCATATGCAGCATGGCTTCTTGCGTGAAGCAATGATTTACGATCCCGCTGTGTTGCACAAAAAGGATTTCAGTGATTTATTTATTTATTTTTTTTAAGTTTTATATAATTATTTATAATTTTAAAAAGATAAAAAAGATAGATTTTCAAAACCAAATGAATAATGTTAAATAAAATAATAATTTAAACTCATTCTCGTTTCAGGAAGGAATCAAGAATTAAACAACTGCCAAAAAATTAATAATTTCAACGAATGATATGGGTAGAGTCGTTTATAGTGACCTGACTTGACACCAATACTAGTAACGCTCATCAACAGTGGCAGAATGTGTGTCGCTCATCAAGGAGGAATAGTATCGGGCAAATTAAAACGAAGGTATTGGCTGGGGCATCAAAAAAAAAAAAAAAAATGATCTGCCAAAAATGGGCACATGTATTGATATTAAAGTTTGTTTTCTATCTTGTAAAATTGAAAGATTATTTTGAGGCAAAAAATAACTTTTCTATGCGCAAATGATGATAACCAGAATGCAAGAATAATTTTGCTTCATTTCATTTCAGGCATGGAAAATATCGTAGAGGTATATTTGTTATCTTTATCGTAATGTTTGGATACATTTTTATAACATTGCTCGGACAAATCGATCACGATTGTTTTCGCATCTATCTCGTGGGACATCATTATGCTAGTTTCTTAACACAAAGCACGGTTGACAACTTATACGGTTCCGAAGATGGTGTCACAGACAATCACTTTCAGAGAAGCTATGCAGTTGAAGTACAAAACTATCCAAAGCCGTCTACTAGGGCAACACTGCTGTCACATCGAAAGGTTCATATCAAATTAACATTTAATATTATACCTCATCGACAACTGATGGAAAGAGAGATCAATGTGAAAGATGTAAAGTCATATCTAATGAGTCAAGTAAACCGTTTATTGAATTTAAACATGAAGTAATTATAATTAATCGAAAAAACCACAAGTAAACAAAATAGATACGTTCATGTACGAGATAAACAGATGAAAAAAAACTGAAAATAATAACATATATGAACATATAAAAGGATAAAGGGTTGCCTTCATTCTGGTTTTCTGGTTATACCTTACCAGATGCCAGTTTGAAGCTGTAAGACGGAAGTTAATTAGATTATTTCGTCCCTATTTTTGTCTATAATAATTTTTGTTTGTGCGTAAAACATTAAGACGTGTGAAATTACGAGACGAACAGAAGAGAAATTTTGTTTATAGCTCGGTGCAAAGATTAACAATAAAAAAAAAGTTCATAATTTCACGCGAAATCAAAAAAAAAATGCATGTGGCTTCTAACGTATCTTCTATGATGATTTGAAATAATAAGCTATTTACACTTAAATTGTCCTTCCTAAGTTGTATTTCTTTGCTTTCTGATTGTTGTTTGTTTGTGATTCTGTTTATTGCTCAATATTCAAACAAAAATACCTAATGATTAAAATAACCTGAGAAATAAATAATCCTACAGTTTAATGAAGAAAGCAGACGTCACGCCAAAAAAAAATTTTTTTTTCATTTCTGTTCGGGTGTATGTGTTCTACAGCTTTGCAGTTATTTCTTTGTCTCATGGCTACAAAATTTGCTATATATGTTATATGTCATGGCACTACTCAAACATAATCTAACAAAATTTGAACAAATTTGTGAAAATTTTTTAATTCTGGACGTATGAAGATTCTATAGTGAAAGAAATAGAAAATAATGAACAGAATATTTGCTTCCTTGACATATGAGCTTTCTTCATATAAGTATTGTAATAAGTTTCGTATTGACACATTTTGAATTTAAATTTCTTTTTTATGCAAAGATTTCTTTCGAACCTTTCTGTTTGTACTTAAATCCACAAAAGTAGGATAATAAATAAAATTTGCAAAAAAATATCTAATAATTAATTATATTTGTTACAAATATCAAAACATGAAACAATTAATTTTCAATTTATATTTATTAAGAAGTGACTAAAATATTTTAAATAACTTGAAATCAGGTGTCAGTTACGTTCAGTGAAACTATTTAAGTTTCTGAGAATTTATTAGTAAGGGTAGAGAACCAATCACAGTACACGCACCATCCCTCCACATAGACATTCTTTGGTACCAGGAAAAATTCGGAATAGCTGTAGGGGTAGGAATCGTTGTTTAGCAAATCAAATTAGTTTCTGGTCAAGCAAGGGTAAAGTGAAGACTGATGTGACGTACACGAAAAAGTCTTAATCTAATAATAATACTTTGTACCGCAGGTTAGATTATATAAAGTAATGTAAAGTTATGACTTAGTCTTACTTTATTATATATGTTACAAAAAGCAACTTTGTTCCTTTGTATGCAAGTATTGATGGTTTTCTACTTGAGAACTTTTTATTTGTTTTCATTTATTATATTCCATTCTAAGAAAAAAAAACCCATTTGTGGTCAATGTCAGATAAAACTTGATTGATTTGGTTGTATATATTTTTTTGTTTGTCAATGCAGTGCTTGTTATGAACATAGATATATTAATGTTATAATTTTTCTGTAGGATTCACCGATGGACAACGATCCACAAGGTGAAACATGTCACCCTTATACAATACTCAATACAATTGAACTGGTACTGGACGGTGACGAATTTGACAAAATGAAAAGCACTCCGACCAATCAAGTTCAAGACCATGAACCAACACCCAAAGAAAGCTTTAGCGACGAGGACGACGTCAATACGAACGGATTCAGTGGTTCAGGAAAAAACTGCAGCATTTTGGTAAACATTGAACATTCTTTATACTTTTCATGTAATAATATAAGTGCCATTATGCCGTAAACTATAGTCCTTGTTAGATTTCCTTTTTATATTTTGTATTTTTTTCAATTGACATATATCTCTCTTTTCCCCTCTATTTCTATTTGTTTTAATATTACTATTGTTAGTGAATCACTTGTTATACAATTTATGGTATATATATATACATTTTGATTTTTATTTCTAGCTTCACAATAAGGCCAACCAAAATGACCGAATGAAAGAAACGTTGCACTTCAAAAATCCGGACAGTCCATCGGAAAGTCAAACCGTCATCCATTCAACGAGAAGAGAGATAAGGGAGGTGATTTCATGGCCGGATAATGTAAACCAGATGTCTGCATTTGAAGAGGTCGAAGTAGATGGTTTCGAAATACCTTATAAGGAAGTTCATAGCGACGATGAATATTTAGATCTAAGCAGCATTCGGCAGAGTAATTATGCTGAAAGGAGCAAGAGATCATCAACATTTAGCAAATCTGCTGAATTATTTTTTCTTGAGAATAAAGAAACAATTCCGCAGAAGGCCAGTGATTATTTTAGTGATGAGGACGGAGTGGAGGAGAGGGAGGAGATCGCTGATCGCAGCAGCGACGATTTTCCGATACCTCCCATAGTTAAACCGAGCGAAAAGTATCAGCCAACAAACATTCAATTTTTTATTGAACGTTCGCAGATATTGCTACAAGTGGAATATATGAAGACCAATGGCGATAAGGCAATTGAATACCTCCAAGATTTCGATCGAGACCGAATTCGAGATGCCATTCGAGAGTGCATGTTAGAAAAAGGGATAACTTGTGTACCAGTGTTTTATTCGTATCGGAAGAACATGGATAACATTGTTTTTTATAGTAAATGCAAGGCAGTTCTGAACAATACTTCACATCCAAACTTCAAATACTTCATTGAAGACCTGTCAAGACCGATGGTTGTTGTGTCGGTATATTCATCTGGTCCATATTCAGAAGATGACATGAAATGTCATGAAGGACCGATTGTCCGAAAACAGCTTCGAAATTTCCGACGTGACCAGGTGAAGAAAATTTTAAGCAATATGACTGCTACAAAGGTATACGACAAAATGAACAGCAAATTAGACATCAACTTTGCAGAAAGAGGAAATTTCGGAAACCAGCAACCTGTTTCTGTCTTGCAAAAAGCACGGAGCGAAATTCAGGAGAAGAAAAAGGAACTGAGAAGAAGAGATATGAACGATATGATGAGAAGACAGCAAGACGACTTGGCAACCAGCGACCCGTTCATACGTGAGGTAGCACAACCATTTGTAGTCATCATGTTTTCAGAGATCCAATTCAATGCGAGTGTTGGACAAACAATTGCATACATGGATGCCACTGGTCAAGTGGTAAGACCAACAGATCCTAATTCTCAGAAGAAAATTATGTATCACGCGGTTGTTATTAATGTAAATAGTGTTGTTCTGCCTATTGTAGAGATGCTTTCCGTTCACCAGAACACACCTACAATTTCCAACATGCTTTCAAAATACAAACATTTTGTCTGTAGTGTACTGGGGAAAGCATTTCAAATCAAGACTATTGTACTCGATTGGTGCTGGGCTAGCATGAATGCTGTTCTTAATACACTCAACTTGACAGACATGGAACAATATTTAAAAATGACCTACGATTATTTAACCACCAAGGACGGCAAACTTCCAACATATTTCGTAAGCATACAATCGTGTATATGCCACTTCCAGCATCGAATTGCCAGAAAAATAAAACAAAAATTCCCAACACTGGCGGCACACAAGAGTTTAATTCTAAATTTCACTGGACTTTTAATACGCTGCACAACTATGGACCACCTCGTGCAAATGTACTGCCTATTTATGACCGTTCTATCAACTACAGACAAAGAAGTTGCACATCCGGCCATTGCGGAATTTCGTGACAATTTCAAGTCAGTCCTTATGAATGAAGACGAGGATTTGTGCTTCGCAGAACTGCCGCAAGAGGAACCTTATGTCAAGAAAAAGAATGTGAAGAAAACATTGTTTTCAAAATCACCTTATTACAAAGTCTTCGCAGCAAAACTATTCGAAATTAGAAATCAGGTTTCAATTGATGAGAAGAACATTACGAACGAATTGTACGATCCAGCATATGCAAACTACGTAACGGAGAAATACATGCCATTTGCTCCATTATGGAGTGCAATCATTTTATCACGTATTCAGAAGAAGGGCACAAACAAGTTGAGCAACGCCACTATTGAAGGATACTTCAGTCGAGTGAAGAACTCAGTTCTAAAAAAACATGAAACCACTCCAGCTGGACAATTTTGTGAAGAAATGAGACGAGACAAACAGACATTGATCACAAGAATTAAAGTCGAAGGTATCTATAACATTAGTTTAAAATTTTTTTCATTATATATAAAAAAAAGTGTGGATATTCAACTTCATGTTATTTTGTAGGCATAATCGATAAAGCAAATGCATCGGGTAATTACCAAAACGAACACAAGGAAGCGAAGTGGAAGAAAGGCCAAAGAAGACCACGTAAAAACCACTTGGATGGCGGAGCATTATTGCATTTTGAGGAACACCAAGATGGATTAGGAAACAAAAATGTTCAGAGATTGGAAGCTGGAAAAAATGTAGGAGGGAATAAACCACCATTGAAGAAAAGAAAGCTTGATAACAAGAACGAGGTGAATTTTTAAATAATTTTTCTTGAGGTGTTTCAACTTATGATATTATTTTCTTGTAAAATTGTAATATTTTTAAAAACATTACAGCTAAAAACGTAAACTAAAATTTCACGATTGTTTATTTCTATTTCAAGAAATAGAAAAATAGTTTCCTTAAATTATCTTTTTAAATTACAATGTTTCACAGGACTACGAAATACGAAGTATGCCAGCAAATGTTGACTTTGAACATTTCAATCCAAAATTAACAAGTACTCATTGTTTCATTGAACAGGATGAACAGGAAGTTGAGAAGACGGATGTTGACGATGTTGAACAGCTGACTAACAAGGTGAATTAAAATTTTCAAATAAATTATTATTATTATGACATCTAAATGATATTATTTAAAAAACATTACTTTCATTACAAAATGAAATCATAATCCTAAAAGACATGTTTTTGGATAAGGGTTCGTCTAATTTATTGAAATAACTTTTGGTTGAGCTTGGATGTTACTGGAAACCAATACTGCGCGCAGCTAACCTGGCCTCAACCTTGAATTGTGACTGATCTTGGTTGCACGTCACCAAAATTTACGAATTATTATTTCGTATACTGTTTATATCATTTTAGAATGAAATAGTTGACGAGTTGCATTAGCACCGGAGACAATATGTTTCATCAAGTGATCCCTGCGAGTTTTACCAAATGCACAGTTAGATGGTTAATTAAACAGAAAATATGTATGAGGGATGATGTCTATCGGTGCAGACAAGAAAGCACACGAACCAGGCACGATGTCGGAAAACAACGCGTACGTGGGCTTCGTCAAAATGTGACTCGCTTCTGATGAAGCTTTTTTTGTACTTCTTAGCCCTAACACCGTGGTCTCTGAGCGCCTCTCTGATATCTACACTGCTTGGTTCAGCCCTCGCCTACCTCTCTCTTACTATCTCTCTTACTATCTTACTTACTTACTGCCTAGCTCTCACAGCCTACTTCAGCTGGGTCTCCCTACAATATATTCTATTTTATATTACCAAGCAGAAATTTTTCAAAAGAAAAATTCGTTTTCGTATGATACATGAAACTGACAATATAGTGGATATTGAGTTTGTAATACAGTACAAATTTGTTTTCTTATTTCTTATTAAAGAAATACATTTTTGTATTCAGACATATCATAAATATAATTACATTTCGTTCATACTTACAAGCACATTGCGATTTGGACTTTCAATCTCTTAAACAAACTTTTCGTTTAACATTTCATTTTTCCTTTAATTTCTTCTTAGTTATGATGTAATCATCAATACAGCTATAAATGCTATTACATAATTGAAACTGGCATTTAGAATTTATAAACATTAATCAAAATTAAAATCTGAAAATTTGTAGATTGAAATAAACTTATAACTTGAGATATATTATGTTTTATAGATAAATAATGAACAAGGTTTCTTCCTTCGTCAATGTTGCAGGATGTTCCAACTGTTGCGTCTACAGAAGAGCCATTGGAAGAAAGCAGTGGAAACAAGGACGACGAAAAAAGTTACACAAGACATCCCGAGGCGATGTCAAATGGTCTATTCAATGACCCTGAATATTATTCAACAAATAATGAATACATAGTTTGTCACTATCCAAAACGCAAAGTTGCCGAAATCGGAAAGACGATCATGAGAACTATGAAAAGTGATGATTATGCACGAATCGTTAATAGGGAAACATTAGAACAGGAAACAATTGATTGTTATGCGTACAGCAGACTTATCGCAAACGATTGGAAGGATATCTTATACGTGCGACCATGTATGTCATATCAAATACTAGGAGATGCAGCTAACACAACGAAAGGATCAACTTGGCTTGCTTATGATATTTCAAACAGCTTCAAAGGAAAAATGTTGTTACCAGTTTTCGTTAATTCCAACCATTTCGTCCTCTGCGTTATCGATATTCAAGAGGAAAAACTGATTCTATTTGATTCATTGAATAACAACAACTACAAACTTGCAGAGGAAATGGGAAAAAGATTCGTCAAGTTTGCAAGAGAATGCAGGAAAGCCGGGAAAAATACAAGTTTAAGTACAATAAAATGGAAAGTTGTTATATGCGAAGAACCATATAATATGCAATCCGGTGACGAACTGTACCAGGGTGATGGCGTTAACTGTGCGCTAATGACCTGTCGTTACATGGACTGCGTTGCGATGGGTCTGCCTCTATATGAAAAAGGTTTTGACAAATGGGAATTCAGGAGCTATGTAGCACATGAACTGCTGCGCCGATGTCCATCAATGGAAAACGTTTGCTTAAAATGTGTTTGTTCCAAATGGAGCAACAGCGGAAGTTTCCAGGGTTATCAGTGCAATGGCTGTTATCGCTGGATACACTCAATGTGCCTTGACAAAGCCTACGAAAACGTCGACTTGAGCATACCTGATGTCGAATTTCATTGCCTTTTCTGTCGAAAGAATGGTAAATACTTGAAGAAGTAGTAGTAAAAGTAGTAGAAGTAGTAGAAGTAGTAATTCGAATCATCGTCTTTTCAAAGGAACCGTAATCTAATTGCAATCAAGAACTAAATCGATAACGGTTAATAATTGAATTGTATTCACCATTTTAGAAGTAAACAAATAATTTTCATTCTTTTTTCTTAATCATTGTCTTTATACTTTTTTTGAAATTTTGAAGCTGTATATTGTGGTCAAGTGATGTTAATTTTTAAGAAAATGTTTTATCATTATTTTATCATTTGTATTTAGGCATGAGTGTTTCTTTTTGAAAACTTGAAGTAACGAGTAAATCATATATTGTTGTTATAGCTGTGTTACAAACGAGTCTTGAACTGTGATTTTTAATTATTTTAATTACTTTAATAATATTTGTAAAATAATTGCAATCTAAATTTGAAATATTTTTATTTTCTTTTCCTGTAATAAGATAAAATTCTATTTGCAAAATTTCCGAGAGAAAATTCTACGTTGTAATAAATAATATATTGAAAAATGATGTTACTAATAATTTACGTTGTTATATGAATAAAGTTTAATTCTTTTTTGTAAAATATTGATTTTTTCATTTCTAAAAGTCATTTCAAAAAGTTATTTTTAATATTCATTTTTCCACCACATTTTTTTTTGAAATGTCTCGTTGGGCTAAAATATAATTTTAAAATGCAAAAACTACTTGCTAGGAGTATGAAACATGAAAATTTTTAACTTATAATAAATAGACAAATACCTTTGGCTTTGAATAAATAACTGAAATAATAATAATTTACTGTAGACGCGCGCGAAGTGTGCGCTTCGCTCTAGTAACTATATAAAAATAATTGTTATATATAAAATTTTTGTTATAGAATATTAAAAATACGTAATTTTTTTATGTTGATAAGATTAAATTAACATGTGAAATATCATACAAAAGTAATACAAATTATAACTGTTAATTATTATTAACTTCAAGAAAATGTTATATGATAACATTTGAAAACAATTGTTAATGAATAATGTTAAACAATCCAATTTAGTGCGTCCAATTTGATTATTATTAAAACAAGGTAAAGATACAGGGGTAAGGTTACAGAAGGTAAACAAAGACAAACGATGCAGTTCAGCTTTCGCTCAACTTATGTCTTTAGAAACGCTCTCAGCTGACACTGTTTGCGGCTCCAACGGAAACGATTCGTTTACTAAACGATCCGTTCTTCTGCCCTATGATAAGCGCGACGGTGTCGTGGTAGGGGACACGCGTGAGCGTGAACCAGCGTAAACGTGAGTACAAGTGACCGTGAAGACGTGTGTTAGTGAACATTGAAATGTTCGGTCAAATGAAGGTCCATTTTTTTTATTGTTATTACTTCCGACTTTCTCGAAACTTTTATTACAGTTTTTTAATTGTAAAATAGTGTAATTTGTTTAATGAAACGGACGAAAAAGTGTTAGTGGTTTAGTTTAGCTGAGTTAAAATTCAAAGTCAAAAATAACAGAAAATGAAGAATAATCCGATGAAAAAGTTTAGGAGTGATACTTCGGACTTGAGGCAGATTGTGACGGTGGATTATCAAAAAGTAAGTTTTGTTAATTTACATTGTATCGTCAATTAAATGAACTTTAATAACACAAAGTTGATTTTGTTCAACACAATAATTCAAAATGGCTGTTTTTTAGTATTTTCAGTGTCTTATAATTTAAACTTTAAACGGCAACATGATTTTGCGACCATCGCCATTTAACATTCATTTTAATTATTTGTGATAAGTCGGTATTGTAGCTTGTATGGTTTATTCACCGTTTTGGAAATTCCGTATGGGTAATTTATAATACTCGGTCAAATTGTAGTTAATTCCTTTTTCATTTTCCACATTTTTTTTCACATTTCAAAACCGCCCGCGCTTGTATAATGCCATCTACAATTTGATTTAAAAATAGCAAAGTCGAGAAAAATAAAAAAGTAAATATAAAAAATATATAAAATACTGTTATTCATAATTATTAATATTATTAACATTATTCATATTAATAATTATTATGAATTATTAATCAAAAGAATATTTAAAAGTACTGTGGTATATATAATGAATGAATTTTCGAGTTTGGTAAAAAATATTTTATTTATCAATATTAATCATGAACTTGATAATCACAAACATATTATTCTTCTGTTACAATAGAATATGTTACAAAAATAGTACATTATGCATCAGGGGAGAAAAACAAAAATCATTCCTACGGTGAAGTGTTTTTGTTTTTTCCATGTTGCATACAATATTTTTTCATCATGTGTTTAGGGAGAGTTCGGCTGTTTTATTTCCATGGGCCGTGTTTTATTCCCTAGGGGGCGCTTTATTTCCGCCGAGGGCGCCACTAGAGTGAATAAAACACAGCCATAGGAAATAAAATTGCAAACTCCCGCTAAACCAGTGACGACAATTCAATTTACAATTATGTACAACAATTATTTATTTGCCATTCATAGGATCATCCTCGACCAAGTTTTCGATCAATGAAATTTTTTGTTCCGAGCTGGCTGTCTCGGGCTTTTCTCTCTGAATTGGTTCCGTTTCCATGTTATTGTCCTCATTGTTATCAGAATCTTCATCGTCAGTATCATCACCAGCTCCAGGATGTGCTGGCACAAAATGATCCGGACTTGCTGACTTCGCACTGCCCAATTGCTGCCATTCTTGTGGATTACTAAAAAAACCAAATACAATCGTTAAACTTCCAAACCACCAAAAGCAAAACAAAACTTCAATTTCCTATCTTTCAAAATACCTTCAGTCCAGTTACATTTTTCATGTAATATTCATAGACAAACTTCGCCATCTGTGGCATATTCTCAATTTCCATCGGGGGTACTTCCGGAGCAGCGTCATTCAGCCTCGTTGCAGGATACGTTTCATTAGGAATAATTTGCAATTTCAAGGGCCTCTGAGTCAGTTGGTCAAACGCAGGTTTGAGTTCGAAACAATTTTTAAACAGAGAAACTCGTGCAAAAATGTAAAGTCCGAGTCGAGCACGAGACATGGCGACAACGAGACGTCTAGCGTCTCGCAGATGACCTACTGCCCGCGTCCTCACGAGGGACAGGATGATGTAATCATTCTGCTGGCCTTGATATTTGTCCACTGTCGTCACTTTGCTCGGACGTCCAATCAGAGGATTATTTGCACACCTGTGAAAGCAAACCATCATTAAGCTCCCATTACATTCAAAGACATTGCACAACTAATACAACCGTGTTTATATGCACTGTAAACCCTACCTTATATTAATTACGTCTCTGATGAGATGTTTCTGTCCATTGTATGTCGTCAAAATACTGATTTTTTCTGCCGGATACCCAAGCAATCGCATGTACATAAAAGCTGCCACGCAGTACTCAGCCTCAGCGAGATTCTGATAAAAGTACGCGCTAGGCTCGCTTTCTCCGACGCCATTGAAGTCCTCCACGTTGATGAGTTGAAAATCATAGAGGAATCCTGGATTAGCCACGAGATATTCGGGGGTGTTTTCCACGTGCTTGAGATTGCCAAGTTTCTTGTACCGCCAGTTGTAAAGGTTGCAGATGCTTGGCCTGGCACGACCCTGTCCATCGAGGTCCACAGTTGGGACTCCCAGCCGGACGAAACGAGCGAAAAGCGATTGTTCCATGTTTGAGTACTTTTGGAATGCCATGTTCTTGATCACAGGCGGCAACTGGTGGTGATCTCCTATCATGATCCAACGTTTCAGACGATTGTAACCGTCCTGTGGATTCTGCAGTAGCAGCGGAATGAAAGTTTCAATCTCAAGGATCTGAGCGGATTCCTCCATGAGGATGTTGTCGTAAGTGAAACCCATATCGACAAGTTCTCGTCTTTTGAGGGCTGCGTGTGTACAAGTCATGGCAATCACTTTCGCCTCTTTGACCAAAAGATATTTCGATCTGTCCAATCCGGAACGAAGAAGTTCAAACGCTCGGAATTCATCGAGTTGATTGAAAATTCTTTCGATGTATCTAAAAAATAGATTATTTATTTAGTATTGTTTCTTTTTCATTTTTGGTTTGCAATTTTTATTCTAAAGACGAGTAATGCAATTTACCTAAAACAACTTCGAGCAATTTCAAGGTCCTCCTCGAATGAGTTTTGTTTGAAAAGTGGCTGCGGTGCATTGTCAAAGAACTTGTGGAACGGAAATTCCTCGTCCACTATAGATTTTGAATTTCCTCCCCGTTGTTTCAGTCGGGCTTCGAATCTTTCCCAGCGAGTTAAGACGTGGTATGTAAAGAAGTAGCCAGCGGTTTCGCATGTATAGGCGTTATCACCTTTTACGTTCAATGATTCCTGAAAAGATAATAATTTAGTTATTTGTTCAATAACAAATTACAATAAACATAAATAATAAAAATTACATAAACAATAAAAAATTGGTATACAAATTTGAATGGTATTACAAAAAAATGTTTTTTTAGTAAAGAAGGATAACAAACCTGTAATCTTTGAACTTCTGTCAGAAGGTCCAAACGTTTAGCAAGCACGTAGTTAACACGACCGTATCTGCTGAAATCTTTTTCAGTTTCCAACGCCTCTTCACCGTGACCAAGACGCAGTAGATGACGTTCATCAATGTCCAATGCCATAATCTTTTCAAACAATTGATTGAGTGCCTGATTCGAGTGGGTGACGATCAATGTTCTTTGATTCGGGAAATTGTGGTACAAGTTGGAGATAATCTGAACTGCTACGTCAGTTTTACCAGTTCCGGGCGGACCAACAACCAAAGTCAAACCCGGTTGCATCCCTGCGCGAATCGCTTCCACTTGTGTCGGAGTGAATGGGATTTGATTCCTAAATTAACATTCAAACATAACATGTTAGTTACTCCCAATCAAATTACAATATCACAAGTTACAATTTCATTTGACAAACTTACTTTTTCGGCTCGTTGGCTTTGTAAGGCCCTCTGCTTGGTGGTACATGTGGAGTTACAGTGATGACTTTCTTCGGCGGCCTATTATTCTGTTTATCATAAACATCCTCGAAAGTTAAACGGAAAGGTCGAATCAACTTTTCTGGATCGCTCGTGCTCAATCGGAAGGTGTACTCGGGAAAACTTGCTTGCAGATGGTCGATGTCCAAAAAAGTATCGTTGAAATCCATAGAAGCGATTTCGTCAGGCATCCTAAAATGAAAGCAAAATGAGTTCAGTAAATAGTTTGAAAGGAGAATTTTGGTGAAGTAATTGAAAAGAAGCAAAAACATTATTCTTGCAAACATACTCGGAATATTGGGCAGCACCAGGGTTTCCATATCCAAGAATAATATCGTGCAGCCAATTTGGCACGACACACTCGGTGTTCATAAGCTCACGAATGGTTTCCAGAACAGCTTTAAAGTTATTCTCCTTGGGTTTCCGTCTCATAATGATGTTAAAAGTTTCGTAAACGTCTTCGCCACCTTGGCTCGCGTTGTCCATATCGATTCGGTACTGATTCGAGTCCAACCAAACTCGGTAAGTTCTCGAGTCCCCGGGAATAACGGGTCTTGGTTCCGGACCATCCTCGATCACTCGTCCATTTGAATCCAACATGCCCTCTACTTCGCAACCGCGAACAGTTGTCAGACCAACTTGAGGTATGAATGGGAGTTTGTGACTATACTTTGTACCTATAACAATGAATGAAACGGCTCGAATTAAACTTGTTTCAGGATATTGGATATTTGATTAGGATCAATTGATTGTTTTATCACTTTACCTATTGGGTTTATTGGTTTGACTGTAATGAGAAAGCAGACGTCGTGTTTCCTCAAGTTCTCCCATTCGTTTTTGATTTCTTTTCGTACGCTAAGATTAACTGTGACGTCAGCACGAACTCTCGAAGGTCTGTTCTCGCCAATATTTGGTTTTGCAACTTCCACGACGGCAAATTGAGTTATCGGCTGCGCCATTCTCGCCCAACCACCAAAGTACGCACTTGAATCTTCCGCTTTCCTGAGTTTTAAGTTTATTGTTAGAAAACTAGATCATGTAAGAGGTCATGTAATAATTCAATTTATTATCATCACTTACCAAGGACTTAGACGACTCACAGCATCCTCAATGTCTTGTCTAATTTCATCTGTAACATTTCAATCAAAAATTGTATTAATGATAAATGTAATGATAAATCTCAAATTAAATTTTGGAAAAATTTAAATAATAATAGTTAAATTTCAGAGCTGAAACTTACACGTAGATTCTAAACGGAACAAATTGAAATTTCTCAATAAGTAATCGTGTAGCGTTAAAAACTGTAGGTTCAACTTTGGTAATGCCAGACATCCTTCCCCTGAGAAGTACTCGGTCGGAACAATACTCTCGTTCCAAATGATGTCTTCAGTTGGATACAGAGGCATCTCGTTCAATTCTTCCAATTGGGAAGACCTCCGTTCGTGCCTTGAAACCTAAAAGAGAAAACAAATATTTTCAAGTACTTCTCTTCATTACACTCATTACAAATTTAAACATTTACAATTCTATTTACCAGTAATTCCTTCAAAAAGTCTGTGTCCAAACGATACCAGTTCTCATGGTTTTCCCTTTCCACTGGAGGAACCAAAGTTAATTTTGTGGCAATCGAACGTAACTGTTCTTGGCTGCAAATTCAACAAACATCAAATATTTATTTACTGTTCTGAATACAATTGAAATAAGAATTCATTCAGACAAAATTTAAAATGTTAAACTGTACCTTAGAGATCCAAAATGTTTTAGCAAAGCATCTCTTGTATCAACACTCGCTACATTGGCCATGGCAAAGTTTTTCATTTTCAAAAAATCCAAAAAGAATATCGCTTTCTGTGGAAACAAATTAATTAATTAATTATCACTCATTCAAGAAATACATTAATATAATTTCAGTGGAACTGATAAACATCTCTGTAAGTAACCATACCTGTAGCGATATTATCTTGGCGTAATGCAGCTGCATCATATCATTATCAGTTAACGAATTACCGTTATCTTCATCAATTTCAAATCTTGCATAAAACTTCAGCATTTCCAGTAACTGAAACAATTAGAAATGATTAAAAACCAAATGAAAATGCAACTAATTGTGTTAATTAAAAAAAGCAGAATTTACAAAACAATTGATAATTACCTGATTGAACAAACCGCCTTCTGGCCGTTTAACTAAATTGGACAATGAGCACCTTACAACTAAGTGGCAGTCGTCCATCACTGTTGTAAAATACCTCCTCGTAGGTAAAAGTGCTTCTAGACCGATGATCAGTTCTAAAAACCTCTCACAGTAACGAATTTTGTCAGGAAATATTGATCCTAAAACAAAAACATAATTGAATAATTAATAAACATATTAATCAACAAACATCTTTCTCATATAAATAAATTCTTTGATTCTGATAAATTCTACCTTTCAATGGAATGGACTCCAAAATTGTCATGAACTTGATCATAATCCTGTGTAAAAACTTGCGCTCCCAATCCAGCTTCTCCTTCATCTCTGGTGGATCTCTTTTCAGAATTCCCATGAAAATTTTCTTCCACATCCGGTGCTTTTTGAACTCCAACTTTTGTCTCTCTTCCTGCAGTGACACCCAGCTGGTGATCGACACCAACCTTTGGAATTTCTTCCTCACAAGATCAACCTCCATGGAATTGAAGCAGTGATTGAGAAAAACAATCAGTGCTGTTTGTTCAGCCAAATCGTATTCCATTATACTGTCCTCCAAGCAAGCTTTCAGCACGTTATCGATGAACCCGGAGAATTCTTCCGGTTGTTTCTTGAAAGCGTCCCAAACTTGAACTCGTTCGCGGAACTTTTCATTTACCATCACAACAATCGACATCGTGTGTGGTCGGGACGCTTTTTCGGCCACGTAATTCGGCCAGAGATAATTCTCCAGGTACTGCGAAAATTCCAGCATCATAATTCGCCGGATTGAAAATTTTGATGTACAGATTTCTTCGACGTAAATTGTGTCGACGATTTGCGAATCGAAGGGGAGGTGGTTCCCGGCATTCTGAGGCGTCCAGTATTTATTTGCCAACTGCAAAAAATTATTTATAATAAGAACACAATTTTTAATTTGTTGTTATTATATTTTTTGATTTAAATCGACATATCCTGTGAAAATTAATGTGTCCAAGATAAAAATTACTGTGACGATCAGGAAATTTTAAATGACAACACAGTCATTTTCACGAAGTCGGTTTGAAATTATTATTTTTTTATTTCATAAAAATACGAAGTTGATGATCTCTTTTCTAAATTAATAAACAAATACACAATAACAAAAAGTTTAAAATTGAATGACTGTTGATTAATTTTTTTTGTATTTGTTTGTTAATTAAAAAAACATTCATTTTTTACGTTTGATTATTTTGTGTTTTTTTTATTTATTTGAGTAGACTACTGAATTGTAATTATTTATTTATTTCTCAAATAACAAATGATTTAAATCAAAACAATCAATTTTAAAAATTTTTTCCACCCTGAATTTTGGCGGGTTATTCACAAACATTGTAAAAACAAACACAAGCATAAACAATTGACAATGATCAAAATAAAAATGAACACTATCGAAAATAAACACAGCTGTAAAAACAAATACTGTAAAAAACAAACACATGTAAACACAAACAAACAAACATGGCTGATACTACCAATTGAAAAAAATGAAAAATGAAAAATAAAATTTCCATCATATGCTGAATTCTTATCTTTCATTTTTCATCTTTTTCAATTGGCAGTATCAGCCATGTTTGTTTGTTTGTTTGTGTTTACACGTGTTTGTTTTTTACAGTACTTGTTTTTACAGGTGTGTTTATTTTTTATTTTTATTTTTACTGGGATCGTTTTTAATTGTTGTTTATGCTTGTGTTTGTAAATAACCCGCCCCTGAATTAAAATAACAATTTGATAATAAATTTGTTTTTGGTTTACCTGAGTTATCTGGTCGATGTTTATCTGCTCAACAGTGGGAGCCGGATTGTTAACCTTAACATTCGTTGTTTGTATCTCCATGATTAAAGAAAATTAAATTGACAATGTTGAAATGAAGAATCGTTGACAAAACTACACTTTTTCGATCAAAAACACATTTATCTTGATGACGCCGGTATTTTGTGATTTTTTTACTTTTCAAAAACAAACAAAACTTTCTTGTTGTGTTTGTGGCTTTAGATAGACTAGATTACTCTTCTCATGCCAATGATTGAAACTTGTAAACAACGAGGTTATCACGGGACTGACTGTTGTTGTTGTTTTTGGCTCCAAGGGCTAAGTAAGAATGAGGGATGATAGGACGCTAGGACTAACTTTCGAGTTGCGTCTTGTCTCGAACAATATGATGTGTTCTTAAAAAAACGAATCACAACTACGGTTGCCTTCTGTCCTTGTCTAACACACATCAATTGAAAAAAGGTAAGTGAAAGTTTAATAACGCATGAAACATTCAAAAATATTTTATAATAAACACAATTTTTTTATCAACAATTTGTCATTCGAACATTCGATTAAAGGAAAATTGAATTCCAACAATCAAATATTCTTAACCTTAAAAAGGTTATTCTATGAATAATAAATAAAATTGATAAATAAAAATGATAAAAATTGAATTATTTAGATTTGGAATAATGGATTGTTTTTAATTGTATTTTTGAACATTTTGAATGTGATGTCATTGAAATTTATTTCGAAACTTTATCACCGATCCAGGTGGCGCTCTAGTCGATTTTCAATGTTTACTTCTCCATGCTTATGATCTTTCTTTTACAGCGGTTTTCCTAAACTGATCAAGGTATGAAAATAAAAACAACAAAATTATTATATTTTTTATTGCAAATTAATGAAAATGTTCGACGTTAAGTGATAATTGGAATGTTCAAGATTGTAAAATGAGATTTTCGAAACTCCGATGGCTCTTCTGTGATGAGAAAATGACGGATTTTGACAAGTGTTTTTGTTAGGTTTGACGTGTTACTGGTGAACATGCTGTGAACTTGAATTTTCGTGGGTGATTTCAAATGAAAAACTCGTCTCATCAGAAAATGTAAAATTGTGATATGAATATTTGTGGAAAGTGACATTTTTTTCTACCGTTTCTTGTCACGGTGGAAAAAGATTTTTAGCAGACTATTTTTCTAACCTCAAATGTTGAAATCTGTTTAAAGTGCAAAATGAAATCTGGTGGAAAATAAATTGAAATAGATAAACAAAGTGATATTAAAAACAATGTAAAATTTAAAACAAAATGAGCCATTTTAATATTTATGATTTTTTCTGATTAAAAATAATATTACATTTTGACGTTTAACATTTTCAGTTTACAAATTGATAAACATTATTCAGAATATATTATGAATAATTTAAACAATGAAAAATTGTTGAGTCATTTGTTGATGTTTTTGGTATTGATAAAATTGTTTCCTTTTCAGATGTTGGGGAACGCAAAAATCATGAAAAGTAACGGCGCTGAGCCTGACCAATTTGAGGCCAGCATTTCACAGGCTTTGTTGGAGTTGGAAATGAATAGTGATTTGAAATCTCAACTTCGTGAGCTTTATATCACCAAAGCCAGGGAAATTGAATACAACAACAAAAAGGTCAGATTAATTCAGAATAAGAATTTATGATGGAAACTAATAAAAAAACCATAAAAGAAATTGTTTTAACGTAAGAATGGTTTTGATATTTTAGTCGATCATCATCTACGTGCCAATGCCGAAATTGCGAGCGTTCCAAAAGATCCAGACCAGGCTGGTACGCGAGTTGGAGAAGAAATTTTCCGGAAAACATGTTATGTTTGTCGGCGAGAGAAAAATTTTGCCAAAACCAACTCGTAAGACACGTACAAAGAGCAAGCAAAAGAGACCACGAAGGTACGCAGGAAAAGCTAATATGTGTGCTTTTCAAGGAAAAACTATTTTTTTCAACTTTTAGTTTGATTCTGTCATTTTATTTGTCGCAAAATGTTGACTTACGTTAATTAATTGTTTGCAAACATACTAAACTACAATCAACTTTTATTTCTCTTGAAAATATTGTGTGGGAAAAAAGTTGCCGTTGATTTATTTCTTATTGGACAATCAAAGTTGAAAGTGTGATAATGAATATGCTAATTGATATTTTTAGCCGCACGCTCATCTCCGTCTACGATGCACTTTTAGAAGACTTGGTCTACCCCGTGGAAATAGTGGGTAAAAGAATCCGAAAAAAGTTGGACGGATCGCAGCTGATAAAAGTTCACTTGGACAAAAGTGAGCAAACGAATATCGAGCACAAGGTAAATTGAGCTATCACAAAGTTGGATACCACTTTTTTTATTTTGTAAATTATTACCCTGGAAGAGTTATGATTCAAAAAAATGATTGTTGTCCGTTTGTTTCGCAGGTCGACACTTTTGCATCCGTGTACAAAAAACTCACTGGTCGCGAAGTCACGTTCGAGTTCCCTGAATCATATGTATAAAAAGTTTTCTAATAAACACTTTTAGAAAACACAGAATGTTCCTTTGTGCAGTTCCATCAACGCCAATTCATCGATTTCATTTCAACATTAACATTCAATGCAAAATCATTTTCTTTTTTCTTTAATCAAAAAATTTTTATTCACTGAGGTGAAATATTTATGTAGTTCCTTAGAGTTTCGGTTTAATAAAAAAAAGAAAAAAAAAAATACCGACCTTAAAGGGAGAAAAAGTTATCCGTCCCGAAATATTCTTGTCATTATCCTTATTAAAAATATTGACAGATCTGTTGTTCTCAGCGAGGACCGACATTGAAATTGCTATTGACATTTTAGATTTGACATAAAATATTACTCACGAGAGCCTATTTTTGGCCCTCGCTTTTTTTTTCTCTCTCGCCAACCAAATTGTGTAATTTCAGCGTGAAAAGGTATAATCCTCAGGGGCTTTTTTTTATAATTAAAGCGCAAACTAATGAATCTTCGACAAAGTTTCGTTCATTTTATCATCTCACGAGAAGAGTGCGGATCGTCAAGTTGGATACGTTTTTGTTCGCCGACGGATCCGTATGCACTTAATCTGCAAAAAGCGTTCATCAATCGAGAACGGTTCAACGCTATTTTGATTCGTCCTAGTTAGGCAATCCATTCGGAGTCACGTTAATCCGTGCAAATTGGCGCTTGTTTACCGGAATACAATTAGAAAATTCATCAACCTGATTCCACGGTAAGCGAGACTTCTGTATACCTTTTCTGTTTCCAATACTTTTTCCAAGCGCATGAATGGACCCCTCTGAAATGTTCCCAAAAATGACTGATGACGAAAAGCGATTGTTTCAGACTCAGCTGATGTTCCCGATGGCCGTATTGATTGCCAAGACAAACAGACGCAACTTCTGCTTGCTTTTTATCCGCGAGTTCGGGGCTCCTCATTGAGCCAAAGCGTGAGAATTGTATGAAGCGAAAACAAAGTCTCATCCCGTCAACTCTGAAAGTTCTGAAAGCAGTTCGGGCGGGGATTAATCGAGCCCTCTCTCGTTGCAATTTATATTTACAAGCAGCATCAGCTCCTGAAAAAAAGAGAACGTCGTTCCTTTTTGTTGGAGGAAGTTTTTTGTTGTCTCCTCAGTTGTAGCGCGTTTAATTAATAATTTAAATTGAAATTTCAGGGATTCATCAGCGCGATATTGATTGCAGGATTGTAGGTCCTTACGGGACGGCGTTTTGCATAGTGCCCAGCGGGGCAATTTCAAAGGTCACATGTATGACCCAAGCTTGGACGGCAAGTGACGGATGAATAATTTATCGCTGCAAGTGTGCACGAGTGTGACGAGACGAAGAAGAAGACTGAGACAAAAAACCCTCGGCGATCGATCCGGGCGCAGCATTTTTGACTGAACAGAAGGCGCGCTATGCACAGCGCTGCGAATCAGTTAATGGACGGCAATTAGGATGGACTGAATAAACAGAGTTGGCCGTCGCAGATGCTACGTGAGCAAACGACAGTCTGCGGTTGGGATCGCGCGACCACACCCATGGGCCACCGTTGACATTTGCACGCCAATTTTGGAGCACCGTCAGTTGTATCGGTTATTGGGGAATTATTAGCCAACGTCAATTGTGATCTTGCGCCTGGCGCTGCGACGCCCTGTCAATAATAATCCGACGCCGCAACATTTGCGACCCGTCGGAGCAACATATTTTACAATCTTCAGCCAACTGTAAACGACAAAATTAATCGCCCGATGAAAATTTGACGATGATTTTTGAGTAATTATCATCAGCTTCGAGATATTCATCCGGGCGTTTTTCTTCCGCCGACAAGACACTGAAATATGGAAGCAGGAATTAGACAAGATAAATGGAACAGAAGGAACAGTTTAAATTCGTCTTTTAGTTGTAATTGTTGAATTTAAAAATGAACCTCTTTCGTTTTGTTCGCCGTTTTGTCAGACAGATTTTTTTTGTACAGTTTATAAAGACCTTTGGAATTTACTTTAATCAAACGGCGAAATTGTTATTGATAAAAACGCGACCGGATCTTTTGTACTGAGTAAATACCATCTTTGCGTTCTTTTTTTTTTCTCTGTGATGAAAAAATATAGAGATCAGAGAACAAGCAGGGAGCGTGTACAAACTGTTTAATGCAACGGGAGCTATAGTATCCGCTAAAGTACGGTCGGCCTTAAAAACTTACAGCGAATCAATAAAGCCCAGTTGCAATAATTGAGGCGATTTGTTTCAGAGGTAGAACAGAAGTAATGCTTGATATTAAAAGGCGTAAATGAGAATCAAAAGGATCAATAGCGTTAATGACTGCATTCGGCTGAGATGCGTTGTCAATCTTCATCTTCAACTTTTTTTTTCAAGATTACTTCTTCGGATTTGACTTATCTACGAAAAACAATGAAAATGTGATCATTAATTTAACAAAATTGAAACTGTAAAAAATCTTACAAAATGTTAAAACAATTTCTTTTAAAAGTGAACAAAAATTGTTTTTAGTTTGTAATTTTACACTCGCGTTCATTTTGCATGCATAAATAAAATAAAAATGTGATCATTAATTTCACAAAATTGAAACTGATAAAAAGTCTTACTAAATGTTGAAACTAGTTTTTTCACATTTGTCTTGTCTACGAAAAGCAATGAAAATGTAATAATTAATTTCGCGAAATCGAAACTGTAAAAAATGTTATAGAATGTTAAAACTACTCCTTTTTTAACGCGAACAAAAAATTGTTTTTACTTGTTAATTTTTCACTCGCGTTCATTTTCCATAAACACAATTTTTGTATGTAAATTTCAAGAGAGATCCATCAAGTGGCTCGACAGAAATTCGACTGGATAAAGTAATGGATTTGAAGTTTTGAAGTTTATACTCCGAAAGAAATGTACGTTGGAAAGTGGGCGAATATAATGTTGTCCATTAAAATCTACGAAAAAATGAGCAAAGCAAACGTAAATGTCGTTTTTTCTTTTTTCATTTGAAAACCGACACGGTTTGCGAGTTGGTTTTAATTTTTGGCGCTGTTTGATCGCGCGACCCCAAGCCAGAAATGTGACATCAATTCGTCACACGTGCTGCACGTTACTCATTTTCATATGTACATTCAATTATGCTGCGCAATTATTCAAATAGCGTGCGAGTACACATATGTATAATAAACGGGCAAAAAGTGTGGCCCAGCTTGCGAGATCGTCCAACTTCCAGAGAGAGAATGGGGGGGGGGGGGTGCAATCTCAACAATTAGTGGCAAATCAGCTGTTACTGAAATCGCGTCGGAAAATTGGTTGATTAATATAACGCGGGCTTTATTTCATCACCAGCCATGTATTATATTCTGTTTTCCATGCGAGCGTATCCCCTTGTGATCGTGCCTCTTTAATGTATATTTTTCATTATTAATTGGTGTTCGTTCGATACTTTTGATGATCAATAAATGTATAAATAAGTATTATTAATATAATGAAAATAACACCAAACTTGTAATTTTGGTTCGACCTTTTTTTCTTTTTTTTTGTTTCCAACGCTGTAAATAATTTTCGTAAACGATTGTAAAGTTCATAAAGCGAAAAGCGGCATGAAAGGGAAAAGAGTACGGAAACCGAAATGTGATTCAGGCGAGAATCGAGCGTGTTGAAATGTTATAAATTTGTGCGCTATCACTCTTCAATTAAACTAAACTTTTAATACGCAAATAGTTGGCCGTTGCTCGAGCAGTTGTTGGTCGACTGTGAATGTTTTATTTATGACCGCTGGCGCACAAAGCTTTGTGCAAGACATATTTGTTTATCGCGAGATTTGAATATTATGCACATTAACAAAGTTTGTTCACGAAAATATATACATTTGAAATGTATACACACGCGGGGTATGATATTTGTAAGTTCGCACCTACTTTTTCGAGTGGGATATCATCGGTGTCATTCTGCGCGTTAATGCACACGTTTCCCTCTTTTGCAAAAGGGTGAGCCCCGGTGGTTGCTATAGTAGCAAGTTTAGTGTCGGATTTTTTTTACTTATATCTGGATTGCAGCGATCAACAACACAGCAAAACTATATTGGCCACGTTGCTCTAAAACAACTCTTCCCTTCGACATGATCAATTATTTTCGCCCGACATGACGCCAATTTCATTTATCTCTATTTTCGATTATTACTTCATTCTTGCAATTGAAAAAAGTAACAGAAATTTAAACCCAAATCCCCCGTCTTGACGCTCTGATCAAATTGTTCTCCATCACTCGAAGGTTGCTACAAAATTTAGCAGAATAAAAAATTCAATTCAACAAAATTCTCACAAATTCGAGTCTCAATTTTGCATTACAAAATCAGTTTTTTTGTTCTTCTTCATATATAAATTTATATGAAATCTGATCTGTTTTGATTTAACTTTTTCTTTTTTGTTTTTCACTTGTCTGGTTGTATTTTTTCGTATCGATTTCGGTAAAAAGAAATAGAAGAAGGTTTGAACGTGGTTCTACATGGTTTTTCGCGTTCTTTTTTTTCCTCCGATGTTTTTAACGAGCGAAATACCAACCATTAATTCGCAGTCTCCTATATCTCGATATTTAATAATCGCCCACGGGTCTCGCACGTAAGGAAGCTTTAATAATTTTTGAATTACGACCCCCGGCGCGCTTCCATAAAGTATGGATGAAGTTATCGAAGATCATAATCGGTTGCACAAAAACGATGACACATTTGATAACTGACTATCTCCTCTGAATCGGCACTCTCTTGTTATTAGATTGATCATCCGTAGAATGGTCGTTATACGATAATGCTCGACGCAAATGGCTTTCCTCTACTTCAATCTTCAACTCGACTTTCTAGTTCAAGATATGTTTTCTCTTAGCAAGAAAAAAAAAGTGTTTAATTAAAAATTAAACCATAAAAATTGTAACGAAGAAAAAAACGGCAGTTTTCTCGTCGTTTTCAATTGAAAACAAAAGATGAAACTTTTACATTAAAGGGCAATTAAAAGTCGAGTTTGTTATTTGAGTAATTAAGAAAAATCAAAATTTGTTGCGTCGGTTGTAATTAATTTGTGATCATAATAAAAAAAGGGGGATTTTGTTCGTTAAGCAGAAGTTTTGCGAACTAATAAATTAGAAAATATTATGAAGCTCGACAGGCAACGAGGAACCTTTTAATAAAATGGCCTCTGAAACAAAATAATTCACAAAAATTTGCCAAGCAAAATGAAGTAATTTCGGCCCCTTTTTTTATTGCTTCAAACTACAACAACTTTATCACCTCTTGCCGGCAAGTTTCTGCAAGTTATAGCTCCCATTACATTCCACAACTAGTTATTTCATTCAGGTAGCGTGAACATCTTTTTTTTTTTTTTTTAATCTGATCGTTTAGAGAAAGGACATGATATTACGTCCGACACAATAGGACTTGTTCCACTGAAACTCGCACTGTACTCGTTGGCGTTCGCCTGTGAAATACAAACAGGTTAAAAAACAAGAGGGGGGAAATAAAATAAAAAAAGATGGCACTTATACAGGGGAAATGCATGGAATTGGTTTTAGGGTCAATTGGTGCTGAAAAGGCAGCAACCGACGAAAACGCACGGCACATTCGCACGCAACGGGCCACTTCCATATATCACTTTATATCATTTTAAACGGCCGTGGGCGCACTGCTGTGGCTACTCTTCTAGAAAACAGCTGATAAGGGCCGAGATAAGGACACCATTTTTTAATTAACTTTTGCCGGAAGGAACTCCCGCGTCGGATTTAAGTGGATAATTATAACGAAATTGAACGTATTTATTTTGTATCACTGAGATACCGATATTTTACAAGTTGAATTGTAATTTTTTCATACTGTAATGAGAACAAGACAAACAGTAATTTTTACCTGTTGTATCGTAAGTTGAATTTGAATGAATTGTAATTTTTGTCGAAAATCACCTCAAAAAATTGAATTTTGACGAATTTTATTTAAAAAGTACACGAACAAAAATAAATTTTCAATTATATTTTAAATGTATAAATAAAATATAAACTTATATATTTCATATATGAACCATAATCATTATATTTTAAATATAAAGTGGCAAGATCTTATATAAATTGAATGTGAATTTTTATATCGTGTATAAAAAAATATATTTAAAATATATTTTGACATGTATTATTTTATATAAACGCTCGTACATACACGCAAAGAAATAACCCACTGAGTCGGAGA
>JAAMPD010000453.1:51263-75140 GCA_025266255.1 Trissolcus basalis | reverse complement strand
GTGCGCACTCAAAACGGTGTGCAGTTGACCGGTGTGCACTTAAACGGTGCGCACTCACTCCGTGGTCACTCGAATGGTGTGCAGTTGACCCGTGTGCACTAGAACGGTGCGCACTTGCATCCTTCCCAATTGCAACTTTGACGGCCGACGAGAAACAGCCAAGTGTTTTATTTTTAATTGAATCTATTGCGCCAGAGAAAAGCTTCAATTTTAATGAAAAATCCCCCGCCGAATAGAATAAACGTTCTCATTTTTCAAAACTAGAAACCTCAATTAACAAAAAAACCGACAGCTTAATCGCGCGCGAGATGCAAAAGCTCATTTTTACTAAATCGGATAATAGAGCCGACGTTTCACCATTCAGGATGAATTTTTTCGCACAAAACTTCTCTTCTCGGAGCATTATAATTACGTTTGTTGGTTTTCCAACGGGAACTAAAAACTTGGGAAGAAAAAAAGAGTAACCCAAAAACGCATTATATTCAGGTAATAGAATATAATGAATAAACTTTCATGAGCTCGAAATCGGTTTAAGTCCGACCATTAAAATGCTCGGCTCTCGAGCGAGGGGAATCGATGCTAAGAAATAGGTAAGCCTAACTTAATTCGTTAAAAATTTAGCCCTTCTTCAGAGAGGGAGCTTAGGATGCGACCTACTTTCTTCCTTTGGCAGAATCTCTCTCTCGCCCCGCTTCAGTTGCTTCGCGAGTATACGAAACTTGGCAGTTTGAGCGGACTGTGGAAGAAATTTTTAATCGAGAAACTTTCACGAAGCTCGGCACACGAAAACCAAAAGCGAAGATCGACGCCGGAATATATTGCCGCGCTTTCTTTATAGAATATTCTGACACATTCGTCGGAGTTTTAGCGTGTGCAGATTGAATTGTTATTGTTCGTAGTTTGGGATGAAATTTTTTTTTTTTCGTAATCACACGCTCCGATGGGTCTTTCCATGTCAGGGAGTCGAATCCAAAAAGCTAAAACAACGCTTCATACTTTCGGAAAAAGGATTCAACCGGCAATAATAAATACGACTTAAGGCATAGTTACAGATTATTATATCTGACATGAGTCAATTATGTTGCTATAAGAAAGGAATGAGGGAGTTGGACAAAAAATAAAAGAGATCTGTTAATCGTATTAAAGATGCTGGTAACGATATGGAATGCTATATATGGATTCCGCAAGGGGGCTCCTTAGTTATACTTTGCTTTGATTTTTTTGTCACGTGTAATCGTCTTATATGATTTGTGTCCCTGCGTTCTACATTACATCACGGTATTAACCTAATGCGTTATGGCGTTCATTAATACTTCACTTTGCATGAACGATAAACTATGAAAAGTGCAAACATCCGGGCTTTGTGTGTACGTTCGCGTTTGTTCAAACACCTGGGCTGATTTGAAATGCCATTTGTAAATAAAATTCATGCAATTCTGAATAATTTCAACTAAGTTCTTACATTTGTACCAACTTGTTCAACTTGCTCTTTTTTTTTATCACAGTAATATAATTTCGCGGAACTCGTGCAAACTTTTCGTCGAAGCATTAAAAACTGTTACCCGAACGAACACTTTGTTTCCAAACTTAATTGTGATTTCATTTGAGACAAAATTGTTACTCCGACACCTCTGATTCATTTTTGTGGACACCTTTTTTAGTTCTTAGTAAAAATTCTGTTATGTTTCCCTCTCTATTGAGGAAAGGGAATTTTTTTTACTAGGTTGAAATTTTTGTTATCATTATTTAAAAAATAAGGAAATAAAAAAATGTAGCTTAAAGGTTTCACGTGGCGTCTATTAGAAGTTGCCAAGTGCAAGCATCAGAAAACGGATGTTGGGGAACCCCGCCTCGCTGTCATCATGAAGTCGATAGCGTCTGAATGTAATCTCCCTGCTTTTACTTTCTTCTTTCGAACCTGCCCCGACTTCACTCTTGTCGACCTCCGACCATTCGGAATACTTGATATTGCGTACCTATGACGTTTTCTGCTCAAAACGTTCGATGGTCGTTACGTCAAAAGTTTGCCTCGTCGGCTGCTTATTCAATATCATGCATTCTTGAATAGACCATTTTTGTTATTCAGCTAGTCGTAAAAACTTTAGAGAAAGTTTCTCATAGCCATCACAAATCGAATGTCAATTACACTTTTTTTTCCTTCAACGATGATTAAATTATATTTCATTATAATATATAATTGGTCATAGTGAAATGTCAGAGTTAACTGCTTATTGTGTGGTTTTTTGTCATTTGTCACGCTCCTCTTCTTCAAATCTAACCCTTTAGCTGCCATTTATCAACGTAAGTTGATTATGTCAGTCGAAAAGAACATCCAAAGGGTTCCAGATGCATACCGGAATAGACAGTGATTATTAACGCTCATGCGACTTTAAAAGGATTCGGATGGAACGTTGTTCTAACAGATGACTGCGGTGAAATATCGAGCTGAAAATTCATTTTGTTCTTTAATTTTTAACAGTCGCCGATAGGGTTGATAGAATTAATCAAAGTTCTTCGCGCACAAAAGTCCGAGTGTCCGAACGAGAGACCTGATATCCAGCATGACGAATCGATATTTTACAATCCTTTACAGTTCATGCAAATTGGCTCTGACGAATTCCTCGTGATTCACTAATGGTCACGCTTTGGTGATAAAGAATTTGCCATTCAATTCCCTGTCCTGGTCGTTTCAAAAAGTTCACAATGAATTGCTAGTTTATTAAATTTGTGTGCACCAATGCAATAAAACTTTTTAAACTACACGTTTCTTTTTTTAGTCAGTTGATTTTGAAATTCTGTCGGGACTTTAATGAAGCAGTTAAGTCAGAACAATCCATTCATTAATACCAGCTATTTCGACAAAGTTACACATATCCTTTGAGAAAAGTTTAACCGCGACGCGTCAATGGATAAGCGTGTTGAAGAACGTACGATGTTCGTCAGTGGCTTTTTAATCACTTTCTCACGACCTGTTTTAAATGAATGGCAGTACGAACAGAAAACTCTCTTTGGGTTATTTTTCTTGAGATAATTCTGAATTTGAAATAAAATATATATTTCTTCCTCGGCAAAAAAATCGTATATTACTTTAAATAAAAAATAAGATGTTTGAATGAACGTTATAACAAACAATCAACTTGCCTTTTGATGAACATTGAACGATATTTAATTTGATTAAAGAAAAATTATCCCTATTAATATATAAACATTATTTTATATCAATCTATTTGTCTGTCTGTTCGTTTTTCACGTTGATATATGTTTGCATATAAACCGACGCATTAGAGATATTCTTTAAAGTCTCTCAAATATTTTAGATGTTTTCAAAATTTTTTCTTTCAAAGCTGATCATTGAAATTATATTATGAAATTTGCTTTGAACCCTAGATTCATTATCTTTTCAAATGAAATTTTTTGGTTTTGATATAAAGCTTTTATTCTTCTTTTAAAAAAACATTTTCTTGGACCAAGAATATTTATTCTTGGCTATTATTCAAGATTAAATTGGGGTTGGCAAGAGTATATATTTCCCGCTCCAATCGATCATTTTTTAGAATAACTGAATAAAATCGGGTCACAAACAGAAAAAAAATCATAAAACATAACTTTCTTTAATAATGTATAAAAACGATTTTCAGTAAACAGATAACAGACGATAATTCATAAGTGGAATGGAGGGTTTACATGTAACCCCAAATGAAGCTCGGAAGTTTTAGCTTAAAATTCAATCTGCCCGAATTATAATTCCAACTAATAAAATATGAATCCTGAAATATATATTTGTTTGTCTGTTTTTTAGAAAGGAATCACAGGTGAGTCAAAAACACAACACGTGTTTTTAACAACTTCTGAATTATTTTAAACTGTATCTGTTTTGAGATTTGTTTAATTATTCGTATCTTTCGAAAAAAATGGTACAAACAAGTTTTTTGCCCTTATAGTCTACATAAATTGTTAATAATATTTTTTTTACATTTCCACACGAAATGTATCCAGGTTAAGCCGAACTTAAAAACAGTTCATGAAACACTGAATTTTTTTGCCAACAATGATTATTACCATTTTTTCTTTAAGAAAATAACACCAACAAAAACGTAACATGAATAAATGATGTGAAAACGTTCTTGCAGCATTTCCTGCATCATGAACTTGTACTGATTGTCTATAAGAAAATTGTCGAGTATTGTTATATCAAGTACGTTCGATGATTCCGAGATGGGAGAGATAGTTTCGTTTTGAACGGTGCAATGGATACAAAGTTTGTCAAGTTGCGGGCAGGTTAGAGGTTGCAGGTGGCAGGTTCGGCGAAGCGGGCGAAAACGCAAGCGCCTTGCAGTCGAAAGGGAACTATTGCAACTTAATATCGATCCAGTAATTTTCGCGGAGTAGCGGGCTGGTCTGTGCACTACTGAATCCCACCATCCTTCTGGCAGGGCCATAGTCCTTCGGTGGTACCTCACTTTCGAACTCCAACCACCAGCCGAGTCAGTCGCAATCAATATGGCATCCTACTTATCTCTATGCCAGCTTCTTCTCTATCCACAGCTGAGCTCTTGCTCTCTATTATCTATATTCTGAAGCCGTACCAGCCGCCCTTGTGAAACTGCACTCCGTACGCGCACGCCTTTCATGCTACAAAAGTGGGCAAACTACAAGCCGTACAAAATTCATGTACGCTCTTCTCGGCTAATTAACATGTAAATTCAATGGCTGCTTGGATTGTTATCTTGATTGAATCTTCCTAATCAAATAACACTATCAGTCGCTCGCTTGCACTTTAATGGTCATTCAGATCATTCAACTGTGAATGTCATTCATGCATTGACTCTAAAGTCTATTCTGGATAAAAAATTCATGTAATAGTTGATTAAGTCTAGAGACTCCATGAAGTAAGATTGTACAGTACGTTTTCATGTTTATTTAGATACCTTTCCAACGTGTTTTTAGTTCGCGTTGCATGTTTGTTTGCATGTTTAGAGTTGTTTGTTTTTTAATATGAAAAAAAAAGTTGCAGTTGCATTTTTATATTTGTAATATTTGTTTGATATTGTTGTCAGATTTTGTAGGTAGATGTACTCGACCTATATCTGTCAAAATTACTGTGGATGCATTTGTAACTCGTTTTATCAGATGAAATATGTTATATTGGGCTGTTTAATATTTTTCCAATAATTCACTGATGTCATTATATTCTTTTACGAGAGAGAAATATCAAATTTTATGGAGTATTTTATATTATTTTTTTGAGTTGACATTACGGTATCAAATTTCAAATGTTATAGACATTGGGACAATGGTGTAAATCAATATTTCAGTGGAAGTGAAACTTGAATTATAAAGAATATAAACTTTTCAAACATAAACACCGGAAGGAATATTGTTTTGAAATAAATAAACACGACAGTTGAGCGAAATTCAATATATCAGTAGTGATACTAACATCTAGCTTATTTTGATATTGGAAAATATTCTCTTTCTGAATGAAAATCTCAGATAAAATATACAGTAACCAACTTGAGAATTTTTATTAATGATCATCCATCACATTGCACGTCTGCAACTGTCGCAACAATTATGTGATTTCAGAGGGTTAGAGAAAAAATTGTTTCATTTCGGTACGAATTATATTAAGATTTAAACTGATCTCCAAATAAGAATTTTTTGTGGACGTTTCTTGTCAGCAGAGAAAATCCACGTCAGCTAAGAAACGCGGCTTAAGTTTATTAAAATTAAGCTGCAATTCATTTATAATTTAAACGCCAAATTAGTGAGCGAGTTGATAAAAATTTTACGCCGGATCCCATCAAATTTTCCATCTAGATTCACATAAATGAGTGAAACACGTTCGAAAAACAGCGTTCCGTCTTACCGGAGAGTCAACTTGAAATTTTATTGATCTTGCAGGTAACCACTGCACTTTATACCATGCACAGAGCCAGCAGGTCGAAGGGTCAGCCGTGGCGTTATATCGTCAAGTTTATAAATATTTTCTGAGGGTTATTCCGCATCGACTCAAGAGACGAGAGGAACTGACTTTCCTCGGGAGTTTGCGAAAACTCTGATTGACATTAACTTTCGCGACACAATTCAGCTTGCAATTTCCATTTGCCTTCACGTCAGCGAGCCATTATAATTGAAGCCAATTGAGCCAATCTCTTCGCTTTATTTTTAATCGAATTTCGATCGCGAGAGCCTGCGAAAACTCCACGTTTTCCGTGTTCCTTTTATATTCGACGCAAAAAAAAAGTCGTGACCGTGCGAAAATGAACGTGCTTTCCGGCGTTGCGTCGAACGCGTCATAGCAAAATCCAGGCTCGATACACGCTTAACTTACGACCTGCGTCTGAATACACGAAGATACGCCGATCGACGCGATTATTTTGGCCTTCGTGACCCGCGTACCAACGCTTTCATTCGCACGATAAATTGAGACGAATTAATTCCGACCTGATTCGAGGAAACGCAAAAGTAACTGTCCGTCGTCGTGGAATCTGGGTCGATCAAATAGATTGCAAACAGTGATTCAAATTTTCAGACATGAAATATTAAAATTCTCGGAAAACCTTGAAATGATGCTTAAATTTAAAACTTGCGCACTCGGAGTCAATTTTTCTTCCCTTTTCCTTTACCGCACAATGAAAAATTCATACCCGAATGATCAATAGAGAATAACGTGTAAAATAACAAAATGTTGAAGAGGATATTTTCGGTGCTCGTTATTGTATTTTCTCTCGAGAATTTCATTTCGAATTTCTGTTGATTTTTTTTTTTAAAGAGAAAAGGGAGAGAAAAGAGCATCGCGTATTGAAAAAACGAGGGAAATGAAAATAAATACAAAATATATATATATATATTTTTTTTTCAAGTGACTGTCGTGTACTTTTTCAACTTGAAACACCAGTAAACATTTCCAGGACAGCAGAGGAGATAAACTGACACGCCGTCATCATTCAGAGTTATGGTGCAATGAGCGGCGCTCGTTTCATTGCCATTTAACTGTTAGCCAATTTTCCCCTACGAGCAGACAGCATTGTCCAAAAAAAGGGAAGCGGACAAACTTTTTCTCAGAATATCGCGCGACAGTCTTCCATTAGCCGATTTCGCACGGACGTCTATCGATATTTGATTCTTTTCGCGCCCTTCACGCCTGTCTGCTTAATCGATTCAAAGAAAGTCATCGCCCGACGCGACTCGAGTGCGAGAAATATTTCCGTTGGTAGTTAACGAGGGAGATTCTGTGTACGCATAACGAATTGCGTCACAAACGCCTACGCTATAAAAAGAATAGTATATATTCGAGAATGGATGCCAATTCGCAACGTTAATTTAATCATATTTCATCATTCAAAAATTATCAATTTTGCAAGATTTATTCTTCAATTCGACTCGAAAAGTTGTTTTTCCAATGTACTAATGAACACATCCTGATTTAAGGTATCAAAATGGTTTGACTAGAATTATTGATCCTTAATATTTGAGATTATTTTACATTGTTTTATATTAATTTTTGTACGATTCACTTTGAATGAAATAGTTATTTTCAGTGCAACACGCTGTTCGATGAAACAAAAACGAAGCGAGAGGTTCTTTTCGAATTTGTTTTAGTAACGAGGTGTCACGTACTCATACGCGTTTGAATGATGTGGAATTTTAAGCTGAGCAGAATGAAAAGTGCAAGACGAACACGAGTTATTTTGTAACTGTGACGCATTGTGAGAGAATATTGTTCCATAATGGTGACGGCAATTAGTTTTCACAGAGGACGCGTTGAATAATTGCTTGTTGTTAAATAAAATACTCGCGATTGAAACAATTAACAAGTTTTACAATTATAATGTAACGCCTGTCACATATCATACGTAGAAACACGAGAAACAAAATTTATAAACAAGTTTTTATTTCATGATATGAATAGAAATTTCTTACAAATAAACTTGAAATCAAAAAGCAATAAAAATTTTAAAAAATAAACAAACGAATTCTCGAAACAAACTCGAAACACATGCGGTTTTGGTAAACAAAACTATCTGAATCAACAGAGTTTGGCGCGTATTTCGGGGAACATATGTGTTGCAATAGAAGAAGCACAATCGCGCTGAAGTACTTTAAAGTATTTTGACAGTTATGTGATCATTAAAGTACAGCTAATGAGAGAAACGAACATCTGCCATTGCCGAACAAAGCCCCGTTTTCGTCAGACTGAAAATCAATACATAATCATAAGATTAATTTTTTCAGCGCAATGAATATTCATACTCTGCTGCGTCATAATATTAACACGAAGCTGTACACGAATTTCGTGCCACCCCATATCGTGCACGTGTTCCCAAAACTCGAAATATAACAGAAGAAGATATTTTGATACACAAAATGATGTAAAACAAACTAGACAAATTTGAACAGTGTTGCTCATGACTTATGCAGGCGTGACTTGGAAACTGCAGTTTTGATGCAAATATTTGGCACACAATTATACAACCTGGCGGGTCATGTGTACACTCGTGTATGTTTGACGAGTGTCTTAATATCGAATACGCGCGGGTCGAAATGGGATTTGGTGCACATTGTTCGCATTCTAAGACGCCGTGTTACATCGTTGTGGGTCGGCGGAGTATTTTCTAGCAATGTTTGCAAATGTCGTGGCGCAATGGCGGCCAGGTCAATTGCAATGCAACGCCAGTAGGGAAGCCTGGCGAACAGATGCGCAGCACGATCGCGAGACCGATGTATAGAGTTTGCTAATCCCCGACATGCTAGACAGTATAATACACCGCTTTGCAAACAGCGTTGCACCCTTGCCGTTCCGTGCCTCCCTTCAGCACCTCACAGTAGGATAAGTATATACCACTGGATGTAGGTGGGTACATAATTGCATACAGGTTCGTGCACACGTACAACCCGTATGACCAGAAGCTGCGTACTCAATGTTTGATTTCCCCCCGAAGCTTCACTCACAGACGTGTGTCTCTCTTATTCTTATCTGTCAAACGTTTCAAGTTTGTTCGAAAGTTATATTGTTACATCAATTGACTTCAACATATAACAGATGGTGATGTAACAGTTCCAAGGTTGGGCTTCGAAGTTTTACTGTTCCAAAATAGACATTATCTGAGTTTAACAAACAAAAGCTAACTCGGATCTGTAAAAATGATTTTGGCAAACTTATAATCCGCAAACACTTGTTCATGTTTGCGGACAATTAATTTGGTAATTGTGAATCTTTACAATTTTCAAAACTGTTTATGCTTGTTATGTATTTGGCAAATACAATTTATTTAACGATTTTTTGATTATCACAATTAGAATATTAATGATGATAGATTATGTAACAGTAAAGTCATGGGCTATTAATAATACCAATCATTTATCATCGAAATAAAAATATTTTTATCAGAAAACAGAATTTAACGAGCTAGATTTTTGGTTTTCTTTTAAATCAAAGCATAAGAATTTGAAATGTTCCAAGCTTCTTCATACGGTCTATGCTGAGCTGAGTTTATTCTAAGATATAACGGAATTTTATTGTCTTAGAAATATAAGTAACCATACCAAAATTAACATGAAACTTTATCTACTAAATCCAAAAATAACTTAAAAATTGTGAATAAATTTATCCTTCTAATTCACCTACCTCGGCAATATAAATCGTACTTTTATTCTATGTCTGCATTAATTACAAAGATGATTCGCGAACTGAAAGCGAAATCGAATATACGCAATTATGCACGGATCAATAACCCATCGGTCTAATTGTACGAGATTTGATTAATGACGTGTCCCCTTTTGTGCTGAAAAAAAATCGTTTAATGGCATCGTCGACGTAAGACCACTGCGACGGAGCGAAAAAAAATTGAATTCAGAATGGGGCGGGCCTATAATAATAATTCCAAGTGGCTTGATAAATTTCCATATCAACGAACCGCTCCTCGATCAATTTCATAAATCCGCGAGTGAAATCGCGGCTTCATGCGATCCGACAAACAATGGGTCACAAAGAACCCCGAAAAAAAAAGTTTGTTCAAATGTAGTAATTTCGACGAGTTGGACGAAAATTCAGCGAAATAAAAAGGTAGCCGTTGACAAAACCCGTGTCCGCCACTCAAGTCTCTCGCTTGAGATGAGCGTTGCCGAGTCGAAGTGTACCCCGTGTGGATCGAAGTCGGACAAAAGAGCGAACAATGACTACCCCACGACAATCGTCATTCAGGGTGTACCAATTGAATTGAATATGACCCGGTTTCGTACGTAAGTCTCGATGGGACTCGAGAGAGCAAAGAACCTACTAATCTCATGGGAACCAGATAATCCTAATTCTAATGTTGATCTCAAGTGGAATAACTCACGCTATTCACGATAAAGTGCTTTTCTGTAATTACGAGCGACTTTTTTACCAAACCATATCGAAATCATATTTAATACATCCGACCGATGATATTATACCATTGAAGTACCTTAGGATTCGTTGGACATAACGAAGTTCTGCGAACCGGAATCTGATCCGAAAAGTAGGCACGTGTTTGGGACGATCGCACGAACAAAAGAACGTTTCCGATTGTTCGGGCTGAAAGAAACTCTCAGCATAATGAAATCAAAATATTGCATTGTGATTTTTGTCGAACGAGCTTATTAATAACGATTGAACGAAAAATTGTTGTTTAAGTCAATCAGTTGACTGGGTATAATTTATTTTGCCTTCGCAGAAGATAGTTGTATGACTGGTTAAAATAGTTCGCAATTAGATTAGGCCCGTTTAATTGCTGTCGAAGTTAACGAACATTCTAGGGAGAAAGTTTCTAATTGAGTGAAAAAGATTCGCCTATCAAATTAAAATATAACCGCAAAACTTGAGCGCCGAGGATTTACATTACGAAAAGTTCGTCGAGGGCTTTCAATAATAAGTAAACAACGTTCTGACGAACTTTTTTCAGCGTAGTTTTAAAAATGTTATTGACTCATCCATTATCGCTAGGCGTGACTAATCCCTAGGCGTACTTTTAATCACGTCGGACCGCAACGTCTTCATAAGCGTCAAATTTGTAGTACCGCTATCCAATATTTCAACAACGACGTTCTTATCAACCAGGCGACTTCAAAGGCATTTATCCGACTTACGAATCGAGCCGGAGTTTAAAGTGATCGCATCATCCGAGACTCGGATAAAGCGAACCTTGAACGTATAACTTCACAAAGCATCAAGATATATGGTATATACATCCGGTATTAGGCGTCGATCTTTTGTGTGTTTAGAACCGGCAGACTATCGGTGTCTATACAAATGAAAGGCAAACATCACAGCCTGAGCACGACAGCTTATCAATCTTTTAAACGAATCATCCTGTTGCAATAAAAAAACTAAGTGCAAATCATACAGAAGACAAATAACGTCCAATTTGACTGAGCAGAAAATATATAGTGTTGAACGGAACAAAAAAAATACATTTTTATCTATGAAAAGAAAATCACAGTCGAATAGAACTTTTTTTTTCCTGCAATAATTCCATTAGTGTTTTGGAAACAGTCGGTTCAGTGTTCTTTTATTTTTTCATTGTACGCTTTGAATTGTTTTGATAATGTATCGACTGAAAATCTCTGTTCGTGATGCAAAAGGATGAATTTCAATATGGGGGAACAGAAAAAAGCGACGTTGCGTAAAAGCTTAGCCCGACAAAAAAGATATTACAACATTTTCATTTATTTTTCACGACCAATTTCTTTGGCCGTGGAGCCCTTTGCCAATCCATACATATATTGTGAATTCGTAACGCCAATTTGCATCGTTCATCCGCACCTGTTGGTTCTTCTACCATTCCATTTTGTGTCCATGATTGGGCACCTTTGTTACCATATAACAGGCACCGTCTATTACAAAGCTTTATTCGAAGTCTGAGCTGAGACATTTAAAGTGAAACTCTAACGAGAACTGTAATTGGGTGGGATTGCATTACTGATACACGCCAAGGTTCAGCCTCCGAGAGAGTATCGAATGTACGGATATCTTTTCTTAATCCCCCAAGATCAAGAGCGCGTTGGTATTCGCGGGCATTGTATATTCCGCAATTTCAACCTTTGAAGCAAAGCATCAGAGGACCTAGCTGATACATATTTCAGTTCTAATAAGCTTCTTTGGTTTGGCGTCTCAACTGTTATTTGCAATTAACATTCGAAATTCGAAGATGGTAAAAATTGATAGAAGGTTCGTACATTTTATTTTAATTGCACGATCGAGACCGATTTATGTGGCACAAAAAGCTGATAATCATTTGCACTTGAAACAAAGGAATACAACTCGTCCAAAGAAATGCAACGGACAAATTTATTTTATACCAAATTTACATAGAGTTCATTGTTAAATGCATTTTTTAATGCATTCGAATGCGTATCTCGTTGAGTGCATTTTTTAAATACATTTCTTGTGAAATACATTTTTTAATGCGTTTCTTGCGAAGTGCATTTTTCAAAAGAACTTCAGAATGGATTTTTCAAAAGAACTTCAGAATGGATTTCTTTTGAGATGCGTTTTCGGATGCACTTCCTCGTCGAGTGCATTTTGGATTCATTTTACAACGCAAATTTTCTTTTTGCGTAAATTTTTGAGTGCAGATACATGTATTTGTTAGAAAATCTGGCATAGTAGCGTAGGCAGGAGCGTTATCTCATCCGAGCTTGTCGATCGAGCACATCAGTGATCTACGAAACAAGAAACCTCATCAAATTCAGTCCGCCTGGTTAAAATTCAGAAACAATGAAGGTTTACAGGATATTGCTGAAGCAGATGTATGTTAACAAACAAGGAATGATTAATAGTCGGTTGCTGGTGCCGATAACGCGTTGTCGTCGGTGTGCACATCATCCCCCAAGGCATCACATCGGGACGCAATCGTGCACTAAAACCCAATGCTCCGTCAGCGGCGTCATAGCCATACTGCGATGGTGTCCGCGAGCGGAGACTCAGTGGTAACAACGGAACACGACCCACCGGAAATTACATTTCAGCATGGTATAGTAATAACGTGATGGTGTCACGATAGTGGCGTTCCATTCCCTTCGAAAGAGCGGCGCACAGACGCAGCCCGTATACCTGGTTCATAAGAGGGCAACCCTGATGCGTGCACGCAACGCTTCGACAGTCAAACGAACGCGTCACCGAAATTGTTTTGACATGCGAACGTTTTGCCGTACTTGGCATCGAGATTGATCCGATTTTGTTAGCCAAGGGTTATGCGATTATCCCCGCAGTTGGAAAACACTTCAGTGAAATCGCTTACGATAAGAATAAATGGCTCGAAGGTCGGGATAAAAAAGAAATTCCGAAAGGTCATTCGCCGAATGAGATAAGAAAAATTAATTCACCGAATATTATGATCAGTGCATTACAATTGACATTGCACCCAGGGGGAATGATCGATGCGAGTTCTTTTTAAATCGGATCACTCCTATAATGGCATAGATTAGAAACTTTCCAGGCATTAATTATCGCTGATATTAATACCGCGCGAAGTCTTCAAGTTGAAACGATCGATTCTTCATACGGATTTACAGTTCAATCTGGCAAAGTTCGTCACGCCATTAGTAGATTGTATCCCGAAATTCTCGCTTTCTAGTGATTTGAAATTTCAATCAGTGACTTGCTGAGTAGTCTGCCATTTAGTGTATATTCCAGTCTAGGTGTATTCAATCAAATCAGCCAATCAATTAATCAAACACGGAGTTCAAGTATCACGGCATTCACAGTTGGAAACAGTAGCATGCAAAAACTGTTGTCTCACCGGCGCTGTAATCTCAAACGCGCAACAAATCGTGCCTTTTTTATTCCGCCTCTAAAACGTTATACAAAAACTGCTAAAAAGGAAAAGGGTCCAAAAAATATATTTCACGTTCAATCCTGACGCGTGTTGCGTTTCACACGCTGACACGTTGAAAACAAGGGAGCTGTCCTTGAACCATGCATCATCCCCCCCTCTCCTAAAAAATATGAATCGCATTTTTTTCGCGTTGATTGACGCGCTGGAAATAGGATCGAACGATCGTGGCGAGAATTCTTCGCTCTTTGTTGAGGAATGAAGGTGCACTTAGCGTTACTTGTGGTGAAATGTAAGAAAAAAAAGTGTATGAGAGCAAAGTAAAGAAAGAAGCTTGTGGCCAAATCGAGGGTGAGAAACGAGCGAGAAACGAGTCTCTGAAATGCGCAAGGCGTTTTCCATGGCACGTATCTAATGTACACCGTCGGACCAACTTCGCTCGCCCCGGTGCCAACCAGGGCCAGAATTAATATCGGCAGTCCGCCGTTGTAACACTCGATTATCCTGAATTTGACATTGATGTATGGAGCCAGTGTGATGCCGCAGTTTCGTGTAACCAGCGTAATCGATTCGCGGCTTTTCTCACCCTCCTGGATGCGACTGCAGACGCACTGGCGTATCCGAAAATCTTGTTTGATAAATTCAACAGGTTCGGCGCGATTTCACGCGAGGCAAGAGAGAAAGAGAAAAAAAGGAAAAAGTTGCAGAAGACGGTTTGTTTTTCAAGAAATGTGAAAAAGCTTTCACGCCGAGGCTAAGTGTTCTCATGAAAGTTGCGCGAAATGCTTGTTTCCAACTTGTATGTTAGCAAACGCGAAGAAGATTCTGTGAACACGGAGGGTACTTCGAATAGTTGGAAGAGCTCCAATTCGAACGACTACGCCATCCAGCGACGAGCAATGGGCCGTGCTAATCGTCCCACTCGCAGCCTCTTTGTCCCCAACCGCGTTGCCTAATATCTTCCCTGATTTTGCTCGCAAAATTGCGTGAAATCATATCCCTAAAGATCGCAATACTTTATTAACTACTCTGCTAAATGTCCTGTCACGAGAATCGATCGAATCTGGATTTTTATTCTGGACGATTGAACGACAAAATTACTCTTCACATTTGCAGCGAATAATTTTGCCGTCCATTACTTTCACTGCTAGAAAAAAAGTGTTGATTCGTAATTGACTGTTACGTTAAGAACATTATTCACCATTCAAAAAAAAAAAAAAAAAACAAAACTCGAGCTCGAAAACTCCCGGGACATTATTTTTTGTCAAACGATTCTTATCAGCTATATACTCGGTACGTTGACAAACTAACTGATAATGAAAAAAGCGCCCCGCAGGCCCCGCGATTTGTTCAGCAAAAAGGTTCGGCCGATCGAGATAAAGTACGGCAGTAAATTGAATCAACTCGCAAAGAAAACCCCATCGATTTTAAGTCCTCTTTGATCTTCAAAGACAGTGCGATTTCAAGGTTCGAGTGGAGTCGTGATTTCCGAGCTCGGCAGCTCAAGTTTCGGAATCACCTTCACGGTCATCGTTCCTTTCAAAGGCTATATGTTTTCAGTCGTGCTTTACGCCATCTTATCGCGCAACCCTCAAAATGCTGATTGCTTCAGAAGTCGCGAATTCAGCTGCAAATCTGCGCACCGACGATAATTTTGTAACTTTTTTTTTCTGAACTCAAGATCCAAAGTGTATCGTCCGATTGTCGCGACTATGGCAGACGCAGGTTTAGCACATAGTTGTGTGTTTTGCTTCTCTTCAAATGACGGCATTGTGCTACGTCGGAGACACAGCATGCTTTGATTACGACATTGTGCGCAGAAGGGATCCGCAGACACGTTGCGACTTTACGATCTTAAGTCTCACTCAGCAGGAACGGAATCTTTAATACACGACACGTCTCTCGTGATGTCGTTGACTTTATGCACGGCACAAGAGCACACGTATTTAACGTAAATAACTTATTAAAGTAATTTGTAAAGGCATACTAGCCATGATTTGCGTAATTAAAATTTCTCACATTACAAGAGTGGGCTGCGATGAAGAATCTTCGTGCTATCAGTTCAAAGGTTGCATACTTTTTATGGCACGGTTATTTTTTTTTTATCGCAAAACTTTGTCCAAGGGGTTAATTTGGTCAAACGGAAATGAAAAAAGAAGCGCTTGATTTCGCCGTAAGATCAAATTTAATCTCAAGTTTTTCAAGAATCAGGCGCAGTTGAATTCATCAACGGCGCGAAACAAGTGAGAAGACAAAGTCCCTTGTAAAAGTCATTAATATTAAAATTCCGCTACGAGACAATGTAGATCATTACGATTTTCGACGGTGCTTCCCAGAACCACTTTTAATAACTGCAACAATGTTAATCTAATAACATCCAACCCTCGATCAATTTTCGCAACTATTAATTAATTAAGTTTCTTTCGTCTCGAGATAAAAACTTTCGCCCATATTTCTTGGAAAGATCATATCGTACTCGTTGCAAAACTGTTTAAAGGACTTAAAGGACCTCGCTCGCGCGCAATCGCCCTATCTCAATTAGTAGGTTTTACCGATGTCGGTCCTTAATTATATCCCTACAAAATATCAGAGCTAAATTGAAAAGTCTCCTCGATTAATTTCGGTACGTCATTATGCGCTGCAACCTTTGTATTGATTTTTCAAACCTCTAATTACACAGCAGTTGGGCGGTGCGAATATATATATTCGCCGCCAAAAATTGACTACGTAACGAGATTGGTTACCACAGAGTTTCGTTAACACCATAAAACCAAAGTGAAAATTTTGCCAGATATAAAAAAAAAGAATTAAAAAAAATGCAAAACCCCCTGTGAATCTTTATAATTCTAACATCTCAACCGCGACCTTTTGAACCGACAGATTTTGTCCATAAATAAAACACGAAAGCAAAACTAATTAAAGATCTGTCTCGAAAAAAAATTAATGACCCCGAGCGGAGCGTCCGGTTGCTCAATTCGAAGTTACACTTTCGTTTAGCGGATGAAGTCCCCGGCTGACCCCGCGAGGTCAATCAATCACGCAAGGTCAAGAGCGCGGCGCACTTTTAATCAGTGCCTCGCCGGGATGTCGTTAGGCTTCGCGCACATTCCGTGCCAACAATGTGCGAAGTTAGCCCCATATCAACCGGACGGTGGAATCTTAAGTGAATTCCCATCTGTCGAAGAGCTCGACTTCGTTAGAAAGAAAATTCCAAAGAACTTCCATCCCGTGGCCGTGGATTTGCAAATTTCAGGTGCGCGCCACGTCGGAGAATACCTCTGAATATAGGAAATGCGATACGCTCTCTCTGTCGTCCAACTATAGAACCGATCGAAAAAGCCGATAAGTCGGGCTTGAATAACAAGCGGCGCGCCTAATCTGACGGAGCATTTTCTGTACCTGCCCACGGTTGGCGATACATCTCGTGGATCCAGTATCTTACACAAGATCGTGCCGACGTGACACCTGCTACCTGCTACCAAACTTATCTCGTCTACCGGAGATGAGATTGACGCACGCATAATACATTTTCCATGAAACGGGTTTGTGTAAAACATACGCCTATTACCGCTACAAAGTGTAATAATCCATTTGCCAAAGATATTCCTTGGCCTGTCAGAGAATTAGTGATCATTAATGGGATCTAATGGATCGGAAAAAAATTCAAATAGGAATCAGTTTTTTTGTGTAGGTTTTATAATATGTTTACGCGTGACGGTGGAAAAAGGTAGGTGTACGAGAGGTAAAAAAAAAGTTGGTCAACACTTTGCTGTTTGCTCCGATCGAATATTGAATCAAACTTGTGCTTTGTCTTTGAGTGGTCTGACCATAGCTCGCAAGGTTATACCTCGATCATAAATTCGTTTCAGTGGTGCTCGTCGGTGACCTATAGCTCGGTGGCTTGCGGTCAGACCAGAAGCGAGACAGGACATATTAACCCTTCCGCATGACACTTGCACGACCTCCGAACGTGTCGTACCCGATATATTCAAGGTATTGATAAAATAATGTGTGCATTATTAACTCAGCTTGGCTTCACGTGCGTTGATCTCGTGCCTATAATGTAACGTCTGGCGGCATGCAAGGTGATCGCTCACACTCATAACACACACACATTCTCATATGCATCACACCCTCCACGATAAATGCACAGTTCAGAAAATCGATCAAACGCTTCTGAAAAATAAATAAATAAACATTGCAAGTTGAGGGCTTTTTGTTACCGTCTGGATAAGTTAACTGGAGAGCGCATAAAATTTGCAAAAGGCAGAAACGTGAATTGTTGGCAAAATTTTTCACTGCAATCTGCCATTGTTGCTACTTAAAAATGTACTATTTTAAAGGTTCAACTATAAAATATTCTTTTCAGAAATCAACTCACGATCGATTCTTTGTAAATTCGTCTGAGCAGACAACATTCAAACTGATACTTTAATCGAAAGTTGTAAATTTTGTTGGTTAAAATTGACAGTTGAAATAAATGAAATTTGAGTTCATTTGACCTATAGAATACAAAAATTTAAACACAAAATATTATTAACTGATAACATTCCTGTACAATTTTTTTTTCATCTCGTAAAAATGAATTTTGAAAAGTGAGTTCCTTCTGTGTGAAGTTATCAAAATATACAGAGTTGCTGGTACATTTACTTCGCTGATTGAAATTTCAGCCGTTTCGACGATTTGCAAACCATGACCGTCACAGAGTATCCGCTTTGAATGCGCGACAAACATTTTCATTTATACCGAAATATGATTCGTCTATTCATACGCGCGTTTCCAATCAGATATATTTCGCGATAGAACGGCGCGTTGCATCAACTTATAAAAGGAGAGGGGTTGGGATATTTACAAGACTGGTAAACGAGTGAATATAATGTGTTACATTACAGGTGGAAGAGTGATGGTGTGCGTGCACGCGTTATATTGATCTTAACCGAGCCTGTGCGTGAGTGAGCAGTGGGTTGCAAAACAGACCCCTTTCTGTCTCAAATTCAACAACGGGGTTAAGTATCCGCCCACGCCATGAGCCTCAACAGGGTGTCTGCGATAACACTCCTAAACGTATGCCATGCGTAAGTGCGGGAGACAAAGCTTTTTACGCCGCACACACCTTCTTTCCTGGATAGCCAAGACCGGAGATAACGCGCATACAAGCGAGTACGCCTCGACTGTATAATTAATTGAGATTGCCAGAAGGTTTATCTGCAATCTGACGAACGTTGCGATACGCTCCAAAAAGTATTCATTAACGCGACCTTTTGAAACACAAAAGGAAGAAGCGTCAAATGAATTTTGAATAGAGCCTCTCCTAGCTAGAAAAGTAGGAATTTGGACTCGTTTCGCAAGCTCCGACCGAAACCTGAGATAAAAGTTTCGTCGCTTGCTCAAGATAATTAAATCGAGCTTCACGTATACGATAAAAATTTGAAGCCAACCGGATAAAACTATCGAAACTGTTGAAAACAAAAAAGCCTCTGTACAATTATTATAAATTGAAATTTCTTTCCATCAATGGGCTTTTTGTTCGACTACATTATAAAGAATTAAAAATTTTTTTTTCGTATTACAGATTCATAGTAAGCCAGATTAAACTTTGCGTCAACAGCATCAAAATTGACAACAGCTTTTCAAAAATAATGAAGTACTTTGTAAAAAAGAGGATTAAATTTTGTTGTTTTGATTTTTCTCTTTCGTTCTTGAAAGGTAGATAAGAAAGCCCCAATCAAGACCGGCACACCTGAGCTTTCCATTTGTGGTGCTTACAATCGTTCCTGGTATAACGGGGGACATAAGCTTTTCAGCCTCAACGGAATCGTTCCGTCAAAAATACATGCTTGTACACGAATTTCATGATCCTTTTTGTTTGTCATGCACGCTCACATTTGCAGCCCTCGGGCTTGTAACTGGTACCACCATTTTCATCGATCTTGTCGTCCTTTTCGCATACACAGGCATTCCCCGCATTTCTTTAGCGTTCTATTAGAGGAAAGCCAGCATGAGTCATATGACAGGAATTCCTTTGACCGCGTATTGTCTCATTAGAATTATTAAGAACTTTTGCTCCATTCATTATTGCGATTCGCCTCATTCGCTTCGCTTTTCTTTCAAGATTTGCAGAATCCAATGCAAAGGGCCTGGACATTTATGAGCTTTTTCCCCTCATTTCAGAATGACATTTGACATTTCATATTGCAAAATCTTTCGCGTGCTATCCCAAACATGTTTACGATCGTAAGCTTAATTTCTTCGACTGATGATTAATTTGCTTCCACGAATGGTCCTTTATTTGATGTTCCACGTGGCAGAAAAATAAGAAATTCTCATGAATTTAGTTATGAATGTAATTACGGATTATTATATAGAATTTCTTTTACCGCCTGGCATAATACATTGACAACGGATTACCAATGGCATTAGTCGGATTTTGTCAAATATGAATGTCAGGAGAAGAATTTATTCAGATCTGACAGGCTGATTGTCATATAATGTATAGGAAATGAAAAGAGACGTCTCTTAATCTTTCAGAAAGGCATTTTGCAGCAGAATAGAATAGAGGATTTACTTATGTAAATATTTAATGTAATTCGTTATTATGAACTGCATCGGCAAGATGTTGGGTAAACTGCGGTGAATTTCTTATTATGCCTTTCAAAAAGATTGAGTTCTCCTTTTCTGATGAATTATGAAATCGTTGAACGCAACAAAACCGCCGAGAGTGCGATGTTATCAGTCTCATTATGTTTTCAATCTAAAAAAGGAATCTTCGAATTGTGTGACGCGTATCTCACAGTTTTTCGACGATAAAAATATTTCAATCTGACTAACGCAATAACTCAATGCCATACGTCAACGGCAAAACATTTTTGGGGATACAATTTATAACGTCCATGATACAATTTGCACCAGCCCGGTTATTAAATATCAGCAAAAATAACCGGACAAATTGTTCGATCGCACGTTCACATAACCCTCTATTATTTCAATTATCACGAAAATTCAGTTAAATAAATATCGCAGCAATCGGTTGGCAAATGTCCATCAGTATGCATACTGAGAGAATGAGGTACAATAATATTTATGCGGAATGTCGAGATCCCTTATCGACAAAGGACATCCTCCTCTGTGGTTGTACGAAAATGGCGATATTATTCATAATGGATGAGCAGTCTGTCCAGCGCGAAGAGTGAGGCTAAATGTTGCACTCGCTTTTGGCCCCGGCAAATCTATCGCAATTGAATGTTCGCGATACTCGGCGAGAGCGCCAATAAAATTATCGAGGCGACCGGGTAATTGAAGGAAGTCGACGGCAGAGGTGTGATCTAGTGGCGAGTGCTGTGGTATCAAAGAGCTATAATTGGGCAGCAGATTGCAAGAAGCTCTATATTTAGGGCAATGCCTATATATACGAGGGCTTATAGGCCGCGCGCAAAGAGAACGAATATGAGCGTGAGTTTCTTGGCGAGCACTGCCTGTGGCAAAGGGCAGGCCTCTTAACGTCACGAGAACTACAAATTATTGCCCCATTCCGGTCACTTAGGGAGCGACCGGCCCTTATTTCGCGTATTTCTCATACCCCCATTGCCATATACGACTAACTTCATCTTGTCGACATTACCACCCCGACCACCTTGCGTTTTCCAGCATCGATCTTTCTCTTTCCACATTCCACGGCAACGTTTTCATCTCGGATATAATAAATGTTATATTACAAAATAAAACTACTCGAATATTTTCTATATACTTTTTTCATAAAATATTTCTTTCATTTTAACGTTGCTTTCTATGTAAAAACATGTTTATACACTGAGAAAAAAATTCTATCAAATATTATAATTAAAGGATGAAAATTTACTGAACTATACAGTATATGGTGGAAAAATCTAAAATTCGGGGAAAAATATTGAAACTTATATGAACTATAAACTAATTTGAATTGTTCAATGTTTTTCTCCGTGTGAAAACTGTATTTAAAAAATGTTATAATATTGTACGATAGAAAGAATATTAATTGATGAAATAATGCTTGTTAAAAAGTATTAGCAATTCTTGATACGTAATGATGAGATTATCCGATGTATCCGAGGCAGTTTCCGATGTTGCGTACGATGAATTTGAGACTTTGTTGCGAGATGTTCTGGGTCGTTGACTTCTATTCTGAAGCAAAATACGGGTTAAAAATGAGTGGAACTAATTTCCATTCCCTCGTCAATTGGTTACGCTAACACCTCGTTAATTATATGTAATGAGAATAAAGCGAGTGCGAAAAACACAAATGCGGCTTTAGACAATTCACGGATCATTCGAACTTTCATTTGCCATCAAATCGTAACTGATATGTTCAATAAATCAACTGTCCCAACTACAACTTTTAGTTGTCAGTAGAAATACTCAGTTGGATTAACGAAACTCTGCAAAAAAATCCTCTCCGATGCAAGTCTAAAATAAAAAAAATTCTTTCCATATGAACACCAGTTCGTTTTAAATTTCTATATACTTAGAAAAATTGATTCCAAAACCCGTCATATCAAAACCAAATTAACTCAAATTGAGTTTGAAATGATTTTTTAAATTTTAATCTTATTTTTTTAATTTAGTGTTATAGTTGTTACGAAATTAGTACTTATGAACCAATTAAAGATTGTTTTTTTATGATAGATTCCATACATAGTAAATCTGGCTCCATTATCTTACAGCCCTAAGTTGCTTATGAGAAAATACTCTACTCATCGATATTCGCACGCATCGTTAAATAGGCGGATTGTATCTTGCACACAGAAATTTGCAAACTCGTTTGTCTTTTGTGCGTCGCTCACAAAAGCGTAGGTGCGGATTTCGCTAGGTGAATTTTGCCGCACGGAATATGCATGACGCAGGTGGTTATAAAGAAAGCGGGCTTATGAAGAGAAGTGCAACGAAAAAGGACAGCTAAAAAAACGCGGCGCGCTAAACGTTTGAGCTGAAGCGCTTCAAAAGCCGGGGAGCATCGTTTATGCCCTGACGGGATTTGTGTGGGAGTCAGGACGCCGGCGTAAACAGGGAGGTCGTTGACTGACAGTTGCCGAGACGAATCCGCTGCGAAAATGGGATTAAAACGCGACAGGGCATTCAAAAGAAAGCAACCCTTGACAGCTCAATGCCGTTGCAAACCTGTGAGGACGTGAGCGTTTTGTATGTGGGTCGCGAGGGGATGACGTTCAAGCACGGTCCGAGAGCCGATGCCTAAGCCTCTGCTTCTTTTAGTGTTCATAGCCTCCGGGTATTGTGCATCCGTAAAACGCTTTCCCATATTCCTTTTCGTCTGAGACGGAAGGAAATGACGAGAGCCAAATGCAGAATCTTGATGATGCTCGCACGTCTCGTATAGATCTGGGTACATGCACTTTGCTCGTACAATGATGAGATTGTCTGTTCTCATAAAAACAATTGGAAATTTATTGGAATTTTCATTGATCCCATTAATCCTACTTAAAGAGTATACCGTACTAGCTTGTTTAAATAGCCGAAATTGAGATGGGAAATTGAGATTAAGAGAAATAAATGAAGGTTGATTATATAAATATTTTTTACACCTGCGGCCTCAAATCCTAACCGAGGACGAAGTGCGGTTTCTGGGGCTGCGCGTCAAAATGTATATCCTCGACCGAAAGTTCATTACTTTTCTTCCTCCTTCGAGAAAAAAAGACGATAAAAATATCTGCCAAACAAATTGCAACGTTGTTCTTTAATAAATGTAAATATTAAAATACGGTTGGTCGTTGAATTTCATCAGCATCTTGCGTGATATAGCCGAACAGAATATTTAAAATAAAAATAAGAAATAAAAAGATAAAGAATAAAACAAATTTTTATATATAATTTTTTTTAATATTTGTTTTTAAATAACAACATTATTCATATTCATTTTTTCAATAATTTTGTATTGATTCATATTTTTATTATCTGCTGCCCAGGCAGAAACAGCCAACATTTGGACGACTTTACAATTATTCCAACGTTGGGTCAACGTCGATGAACGTCGTTGGGAGACTACGTTGAACCAACGTCGGATTGTTTGTATATACAAGGTTGGATCAAC